>JBBPJN010000026.1:0-39903 GCA_038088755.1 Boletus aff. separans
CTTATGCGATTCACCAGTCCGAATTTGCTCGCATTTGCGCTCATCAGGGGGGTCCAAACCGCTACTTGCGAGACCTGTCAACTGCCAAGGGACTCGAAGTGATGCGTCACTAGCAGCGTGCATTGATCGACGTGAGTCTTGACAATGTCGCCATGAGCCACTAATCGTCGGGTAGATATGCTGCATAGGGTGAAGAACGTCTCCCTAGTCAATATCCGAGGGAAACCGTCGGCACTGATCTCGCGTGAGTCTCATTTCCGGACGAGGACAACGGAAACCAGCACACACTCACTGGTGGAAATCCTCGCGGTACGCGACATTGTCGGTAGTGATTGTCACTGAACTCACGTCTATGGTCAACGTTAATGAAGAGTGCATTTCGTCCAGGAAGGAACCGACTGTTCTCTCGCAGTTCAGTGATTGTTGGTAAGACATGAATTCTGCACCCTGGAAATCGAGGCAATTAATGATCCCTATTGACTGAACAACGGCCACCCAGCACTTTCATATTCCAATCAAGAAGGCTTCGGAGTTTCCCGCGCGACCCCTTGAGCCAGTCTGTCCTGCTCAACTTCTTCGCCAAGTGCGGCTAAGAGATTCCAGTGATTTCGTAGGTGATTCCCAGACCCTTCAGGGCGGACCTACAACGGAACTCATAGACCCAGAGAATGAGCGTTCAAGCTCGGATATCCCCTCCGATTGCCATGAGTCTATCATATGTTAGATCCGCGCGATAACATCCCGCGACCCACATACACATGCAAGCTTGTGTATCAAAACCTGCTCAGGTGTGTTACGCTTCTTTTTAGATCTCGTGGTTCATTCAGTTTTGTGTGACGACTCCTTCAGGTTGCTCCGTCAGATCCTCCTGTGACGCGATTCTGACCCTGTGTCTTGAGTACATCCAGCGGCATGAGAGTAGAGTACGTTTTACAACGATAACATTCTGTTCCCTTCTCACAATACGGTTTAGCTATACAGCTTGAGTAGACTGGCGTACTAGCTGCATGTCAGTGATGTCACGCATCTCGTAGCAAGCGTACTCGAGTCGGAGAGCTATTCAATTCATTCGGTGTGTACTCTGCGATCTGCCAGTGCGCACGTACCTACTCCGTATATACGATATAACAGGGTTTAGTGCACGTTCAATGGAGCCTGGCTTATGTATAACCTGACGGCCGTATTACTACTGGTTTGGTATGAAATTCAAACTTTGGAGCGACTAGCTCAAATCAGGTTTGATCGTATCTCATTAGGTTGACGGCTGGTATTCGCGTGTCTCTTTTATCGTGCAGACCTGGAAACGGCTGGATCAAGGATTCCCATGCGCCGACTGGCGCTCGGTCATGAAAGATCTGCAGTTGAACTTGTCCTGGTGCTATGACCAAGTACATTACACTGTTTTACGGGGCCTCGTTGCGCGGTGTGTGCGTGTGTATGTAATCTCATTTTTGGTATGTGCCACCAGTAATTGGTGAGGCTTTGCGCCAGCCCGCAAATGGCCTGACAAATGCCTTTGAATAATTATGTATGTTTCACTCACAATCCAGTCCGCCCCGTGCCTGGCCAACGAGGCGTTTCTTGTTTGGACAACTGATTATTATTTATTTGAATTAGAAGAAACTTTTGACGGTGGGCACGTCGGAGGCTGTGGATGAAACTTGGGCAAATTGGTGAATAAAAAAAAAGAATCTAAGGGGAGTTGCGAACCTGAGTGTGCCCTCTCGAAATTGGAACCCTTGCAGCTGTTGTGACGCACGGACTTGTACGCAATCAGATCCCCTTGGGACGTTTGCGTTATGCTGACGTGTTAGCAGCGAGGGTCCGTGAATGGATGCCAGCAATGCATTACGGCGCTCAGTTGGGTTTGTTTTAGTTACAGCCACTGGTATCTCCACTGTAAACGTACAGTCAACTGTCTTTCAACCAAACCCCTTCGAGCAGATTAGTGTACGGCGGCTGTGACCGCTAATGATTACCTGGTTAAGGCATTGCGATCTACTCCCGGTGCTTCCTGATGCGCCATGACACACAAGCAAACTTCTGTTCTTCTCGTGGCTCAATTGGTACCCTGGTTGATGGCATTTGTCTCTATATTGCAGTGGCGTACATAAAACGACAAGCACATCGAATGGGGCTAGATCTTTCGACGGTGTCATTTTTTCGACGGTGGCGTTGTGGAAAAATCAACACCGCTCTGGTCATGTCAGTGGTTCGTCGGAATTTGTCTACTGGCCCGTTCTCAAACCTGATTGAACGACCGTGACTTCGGAGATTGATGCAAATTGGGTTTGCACAGCAGAGGCTGAGTTCAGGTAGCCTTCTATCTCCGAATGGGACGTGACACCCCCCGCCTCTTTGTGTTCCTCTCGTTTTCCACGACGTAAAGATACACATGGACGCTGTAGGGTACCAAGAATGGGCCATAGCGCATGGCACACGGAGTGGGCCACCAATAGGAACGGCCGTGAAAGGCTAACCTGCTATCGACGAAATTGGGCGGGATGTATAAGCACTTGTGCCTGCTGGCCTATTTCTACCGGGATGATCGGGAATTGCCCAGCTTGTGGCCTCCAGAAATGGAGGACCCAACTTCTCGCCGTTGCTGTAGCACACTGACACGAGCACAGACTCTCGGCGCGATCTTGTCTGATCTTCAAGTTATTGTCCGTTAGCTAAAGTTGACTTATCACAACATTTTCCAGGAGATTCGGATCATGAACCTTGAAACACGGAGAAGTTTCAACCTTATTGTTATTTAACGTTGGTTTTCTCAACCGAATAGTCATGTTTACATAAGCCGTTGATTCGTGATAAGATTGGATAAGAGATCATCTTGGTGACACTCCACCTCAAACGTCTACACCAACATTCACGAGATGGGTTGGTTGAATGAAACTCTATGAACTATGAATCTCTATTCACCTCTGCGATGAAACAGCTTCAGCAGAGGAAGTCAATCTGAACGCTCCCCACACACCGCATCAGAACGCTGTTGAAGCGTTTAATCACGTCTTACATCAGATCAAGAATGATATCGTCCAATCTCGCCACCGTTGGGACAAACACGAGCCAAAGATGTGGTCTCGTGCAGCAAGACTCAGTGACGCAGAGCTCACACACTTCACGATCGAGCAAGATCTCGTTCAAGTGCGCAGTGGAGTCGTGAGCTATGGCACCATCATCCTGGGGAAAATCAGGGTTCCAGCTGTGAATGACGAATTGGGAAAAGGATATATTCACGTCAGGTACGTGAGCCAATGCCGCCCTTTAGCCACTCCTGCACGACGTCCACATGCCTACCAACTTATGGGCGTCTGTCAGTGTTGGTGCTTTCTGGCATATTTTTCTATTAATAAACTGACAATTTTAACGGCCTTTTCTTTTTGTTTTTCTTGACTGCATCCTCTCGACGATGCCGTGTTCGTCCATTCCACAGGATCCACGATCCTCCCAATAGGGTAAGTGCAATCAGCGCATTCAATCATAACAAGTGACTGTCTGGTCTCACGTATCTGGTTTATCCTGGTAGGGCGAAAAGGACGTCATGTTCCATTCCATCCTGCACGTGGAGGGCAAACGGGATGCAGATGGGCACCCGCATCTCTGGCGGGCGATTCAGACGGAAGATTACCCCCTTGAATTCTTCAACGATTGACGGGGGACTGGCTTATGTTTTCCTCCCAATCCCACCCCTTTTTTGTTTTGACGAAACGGTACCTGTCACAGCCGTGTGCCAGCGAGCTTGTACGATCCCGCCGAGTAGTTTCCAGATATGCATATTTTTTGGGGGGCTGTCATCTGTCTCCGCGGACCACCTGCCGCATCTGAGTCGCCTTTCAACTACTCCCACACCGTCGCAAGAGGTTATGCCATGGGATCGTTACGTTTGTGTGCGTTGCTAACGCGCACCATCTCTGGCGTGTAATGTTTATGAATCGTTCATAACGCCTTTATTTATCTGCGGTCGCCCTATCCACGCGGGCCCCAGATGACCGTCATCTTATACGACTCGCTGTCAACGAGGGATGTACATGTTATCGTTGGTACAGATATGACATGCATTTCAGTGTTTAGCCAATAAGCACCCTAATTCCTGCCTACTTTCAACAGGTACGGGATTAGCTGCTCTATGAAAAGAAAAAAAAAAGCAGAGTTTTTAAAAGCTACTGTGGTCGACCTATGACAGGATGCTGGTGGAAAAAAAAAAGCCAGTGGTAGAGTAATGAATAACGATCAACCTCTTGTCGGTTGTTGAATATAAAAATGTCCGCTTCGGCGACCAAACAATCGGCCTCTGTTGGAGTTTTTCTGTATGTACAGTACGTCCGCCATGTCGCGCTGTGGACAGCAAGTCTAGTCTGATATCTCGTCCCACTCAGCAGGCAGGAGCTAGAGGATGAAAAATCCTGTAAATTAAATCCTGCGTGTCATGGCTTGAGAATGTCATGATCACAACAAAATGCATTTGCAGTGATGGGCATGCTCATGCATGGTGTTCGTCCATCTCTTCAAGAAACCTGACTTATGTTTATCTTCACAGACAAGCCTATTGTTCCAGAGCTTGTTGATTTTTTCTTATATTTTTATTTGTGGTATTTAAGGTGATAGTGAGTTTGTGATTGCAATACCTGTTTGTCGTATCCGTACCTGGACATGAGTTGCCGCCGTGAGAGACTTTGAGCAACACGATCAGGGAGCTATGCAAGTGAGTCAGGCTTCATACTAGTACAAGCTGTGTTTGGATGCGAATCGGCCGACTCTTCAGATGGCCCGAGAGCACAAGTCTATTTGTTGGGTATAGCAGGTAGTACATTTTATAGAAAAGAGAAAAACGTCCAGGACGCCGCTTCTTAACCTCCCGCCGCCTCGTCACAAGGTACACATACAGGCAAGATAACATTAACAATGGTGAAGAAAAAAAAGACAGAGGCGTAAAGAATATCTACAAGACACGGAGGAGCATGGTTGAGATACACGGCGCACAATCAGGCATCGTCATGGAACATCCATACGCTATTTGGGGGGACAACGCCATGGGACATGAGATATTGCGAGTCGAGCCTTTGGAGCTGAGGGGGCAGAGCGATATCTTGCGAGCTCGTATATACGTACAAACCATTTGATGGTACCGACAACGTTGCCAGCACCTTGTCGTTCTGCGCGCCAGTGAAGGTGGCGAACTGACCAGGCGGCGGCGTTGACACGTCCATAAAACTGGTCATTTGTACGGTACGATCACCAAGCGACGATTCTGTTGGTGTTGGTGAATAGCTGAGTCCGGGTGTCGACGGGCTGGCGCTGTAAGCCGTTGGGCTAGTATTGTCGCTCCCATTGACAAGCGGGCCGTCCAAATATAGGCTCCCAGCTGGTAGGGTTGCAGACCTCCTGATTGAAGCAGTCTTCAAACCAGGGGGCGGGGATAGATCAACGTCAATCGCCGTATGTGCCAAAGAGGGGTTTCCAGAGAAACAGATGTTGCTTTCGCTTTTGCTCTTGGTCAGAGCACGTCCAGAGGTGGGTTGCGCTGCAGGCAATTTACCAACCCAAAGACGCCATTCGAGGGCTTCTCCGAGCGCGCGCTCGCATCGTCCAATCTCACGCGGCGGGAGACCGGACAATTTTGCCCATGCCCGGTTCGAATAGCAGCGGTCTTGCATAAATTTTGAGGCCAAGATCAGTGACGCAAGGAAGGTGCGACGAGGACAGAGAAGCGGTGACGGGAGGGGGGGGAGGGGAGGGAGGGAGTTGTCTATCTTGGACTTGTATGCTGGCACCTTGTCGGGATCGATACCCGGTTCCATTGAGAACGAACCCTCGGCCTCGTAGGAGATCGGATTGATGCGGACTGTAGCGAGTAGACTTTCGGCAGGGATATTTGGGCTGCCCAGGTCGGTTTCGTAGTCGATGCCGACCTCACCTTGAGATATCCGGTTATCATCCGATGCCACAGGGGAGGAAGAGAAGAAATCTTGCTTCTCTTTCCGAACGAGATCCGGAACCTTTGAACGGATAGCTTCGAGATAGCATAGTGCTGTCTGAAGCACACTTCCCGAAGTACGCGAGCGACGGATGACCTCGTGGACGAAACCTTTGATCGGCGCGGTCCCACAGTGGTGGTGTTGCAGCTGTAAAACGGGTTGGGTCGAGTTCGTGGTGACGGGCGAAGTTACAGGGGTGGGTCGAGTTGTGGGAGAGATCGGGGATGGTAGATGGGTGTTGCGGGAAGTGGAGTGAAGCATGGAATGGAGTTGATCTGAACCCGGAATCGGGGAGACCATGGGACGACCCGAGGTCAGGAAGATGGTGGGTATGTCTTGTTGAGGCCAAATGTCGCATAACGATTTGACGGCTTGGTCTTTATCGCAGGAGATAAGAAGGCGAACTAGAATGAACGGAAGTAACTCACCGACGAGACTGAGAGCAAACTTTGACTTTTGTAAGTCGCGGAGTTTGTGCTCGCGGGGTGGATGGTGTGCATGTTGTGGACGGTCGGATTCGGAGAAAGCACGGGGAGACGGAGAAACGGAAGAAGTCGATGAGGCGGGAGTGACGAGATAGGCAAGTGGCGATGAGCGAGGGGGAATAGACTGAAGTGAAGCATTGTAGGGTTGCCAACGAACCCTTGTATGTGACGTTGAGGGGGAGCCCCGGTGGGGAAATGAATGCGCGGCAGGACGAACCATGAATTGAATCAGTGGAGAGAAGCGGGCGAGTCGGGAAATACGGGCGCTTGGGAGGATTGACTAGAATAGAGTAGCGAGACCATTAATACTGTTGAGTGCGATAGTAGTGACTGGCGAGTTCTCGAGCTTGACGGGGGCAACTTGGCGAATCGGTTTGGCACAACAGAGTCTGGTGTGTGGACACATTGTGGTGCACGTTTGAAGGCAAGGGCGGGTCTAAAGTCTACAAGACTCTAGAACGTCCTTGGATATATAGGATCCTCCTCGTACAGGAGAACGCTATACAACGGGGGAGAGCTGAAGTGAAGGGCTGCTGGGCGTTTGATCAGTGAGGGAGGAGGGGGAGGAGGGATTCTAAATACCCTGGGTGTAGCTGACTCGGGCGCTATAAAACGAAGGAGTCACTCTCCCACCCCTGTCCCCCTGTCACCATCCCACGGGGTCCGTCCGCCGCCATTCCGCCCATCATCGTGACTCACGTTGCCAACATGCTGTTCGGTGCTGCCATTGTTGTGCCTACCGCACAAGCCGAGCGACACGGGCGGTGTGGTCCTCGTGTGCCATGCATTTTGCGCAGCAGGTGTCGCAACTCTCCCCCACTGGATCATCATGTCATTGTTCATAAGAAGCACTTTGTTTCATCTCGCGGTACAGATAGGAGGACTTCCCGTCACCTGAGCCTTTGGTCTCCACCCCAGACCCATCCCTATTTAGCATCGCTCCCATGTTCTCTCCCTGACAGCCTCCGGTCGGGTGCGAACACACCAGCTGTAATAAATGTATTCTGTCATTTCCCCCCCCACTACTCGGAAACCGATATACCCGGACCCGAATACGATCACCTACCTTTTTATACATCACATAGCCTTTGGCCATGTGTATGAGCTGCCAACTGTTGGGACCACCTGTGCTGATGGGCCTGGACCAACCAATCCTCAGTTTGTTGATCATCTCCTCGTACGTAAAGTGTACAAAGTGCCTGCCTGTTGGAACTTCAAACAAATGGCATCCGTCTTTCCTCATATTTCTGGATGCCCGGTTCGCCCATTGACTCATCCTCTGTTCGTCCACAGACTTGAACATGAAAGTCGCAACGTCTTTCCTTACCGTCTTTGTTACCCTCACCGTTTCTGTCGCGAGGCACGCTGGCGGAGGCAGACCTGCTTTGATGGCAAGACACGCCCGCGCGGCGCGCGAACTTGAAGCGGTCTCTCTAGTCAGCACCAACGCCCACGTGCGCAGAACATGCAAGCCATGGCACACGGTGAGTTGCACTGGCCTGCTCCTCTCGTCGCAGTGGGGAAAGTGTATCATATCTCCTTTGTGAATAACGCCGATTGGAATTTGGGCCACATTAGATCAGCGTCGTTTCGTCCATGTTACTCTCCGCGGCGCCGACTAGCGTCTCCCCGTTGACTGACCCTTTGCACAATAAACCCCCGGGTACCCCACAGCCTACACCTTCCTCGGCTGATGGGTTGTTGGCGGTAAACATCGGCCCCATCGGCGGTCTCGTTAATGTCGTATCAGCTGGCTCTTGCGGTCCAAGCGGGGCTACCAGTACGGTTGTTAATCCTTCTGGTTCGTTTGTGTTTGACACGTGGTCTAGCATTCATAACTGCGTTGAGTGGACCCAATGGGAACATCGATTTCTTGAACTGCGGCCTGATATCGGGGGGATGGACTCCTCCCCTCCTACACATCAATGGTATTGTCAGCGTTGAGCTCTCCCAGGTCGCGTATAGTCCCGAATCCGCCTTCTCTGCCTGCAAAGATTTCGTCCCTCTCTTCGAGAAGTACGGTCGACAATACAGCAGTTAGTTCTCACCAGCGTTTGTTCGAATTTGGACTGATCATCGTGCACGGGACTAGTCCCTGCCATTATGCTTGCATCGTTTGCAATGCAGGAGAGCTCTTGCATCCCTACCACTGTTGGAGGTGCTGGTGAGCAGGGTTTGATGCAAATTACCGTTGATAAGTGTGGTGGTGCACCCGGTGGCAATTGCCAAGACCCTGTGAGTGTTTCTGTGGTGATAGTGTCTCGCATCTTGACTGTAGATTCCTTCAGGACTTTAACATCCGCAGAGGAGCTGAATTCTTTTCGCAGACTCTTGATAGCGTAAATGGCGACCTCCTCCTAGCAATCGGCCATTACAATGGTTGGTACAAAGGTTTGACATACGTGGGTTTCCTGTGCGCTAGTGTGACAGGCGTACTGAATGATTCCCATAGGTGGAGGCAACGGCTGCTGTTCAGAACGGCAACTGCCGTGAGCAAAACAATCTAGACTAGTGAGTGTTGCACAGCACGAGTGCCTAGTGGTTGACCAGTGCACCCAGCCTCCACCAATTTCTGAATGGATGGATGCAGAATATTAACGTCTACGCGAACGACCCGCCCCTTGGCAAGTACTTTAACCTCAACGCTTGTTCGAATTGAGGAGTCGTTTCCTTTGCACTAAACCTATGACAAATGTATTCTAGGGTGGCTTCGCCCTTCGTAGTCTCTTGAATCGAACTGCCCTCGTCTTAATGTTGGGTTTCGAGGTATTCAGTAGTTAACTTGTTTTGTTGTTGCACATCGTTTCTCTTATACAGCACAGCCACCGATCGTGAGATGATATTTGTGTTGCCATTCTCAGAGAAAAAGTGGAAGACGAGTCCGAGATCTAGCGGCCGAAAGTGACTGAATTGTACTGCACTGACATATCCTTGCTGATTACAACAGAACACTATGAGCGATGCTTCATCGTCGTCCTCACCCCCCTCTCCTGCTTCGACCTCGCGGACATCGCTGCCGTCGCCTGAGTTACAGACACTTACCCTGAGAGACGTAACCGACAAAGACATAGCACAAGCTGCGCAGCTGAAAGCACAGGCTAATAGCGCGTTTATAAGTATGTATTTCCGTCCGAACAATCATAGCAACTTGACGATGGGTATCCAGGTCATAACTTTACAGTGGCCGTCAATCTTTACTCAAAGGCCATCGAGCTGAATCCTAGGGATGCTACCCTTTGGTGCAATCGGGCTGCTGCGAGAACGAAGCTAGAGGAATATGGGTTTGCGCTCGACGACGCGTGTGAGTGGTTGTTACAGCCCGGCTTGGTCGCGCGAGTATTCACGACGAAACAGCCAAGGCAATCGAGGTCGATCCCAAGTACGCAAAAGCGTACTATAGGTGCGTGGGACGTTTCTGAGCGTGTGGTGATTTGCATCGTTCATCAACACATCAGACGAGCGACGTGCTACCTTCAGATCGCCAAACCTCAGCTCGCGGTCGCTGATTTCAAGAAGGTCGTTGCACTAGAACCAAAAAATGACCTCGTCAAATCGCAGCTGACAGCGACTCAAAAACTCGTTCGAAAGATTGAGTTTGAAAAGGTAAAAATTTCGGTCAAGGTGTTGCGAGCCATGCCCAAATCGCTTTCTTTAGGCCATCGAGATGGAAGAGGAGAAGAATGCTGTAGAGCGCTGTTCGGAAATTATAGCACAAGGTCTGCCTCAGCGTTCATCTGTGCAGTCACCTTTTTTGACCGGCATGTTAACTAGGTGGCTGCGAGGTAGAAGCCGACTACGCGGGTCCGAAACTCGATGTGACCGAGGACGGAAAGTATAAAATCACTCATGAGTTCATATTAGCCATGATCGACTGGTTTAAGCAAGGGAAGAAGCTTCCACGGAGATATGCATGGGAGATCGTTCTCGGCGCCCATTCGACTTTTGTGAAGGAGGAAAGCCTGGTCGATCTCGATCTTGCGGACGGAGTAACCTGTGACGTCATTGGGGATGTTCACGGTGTGTTTTGATATTGAACTCTTGTGTTGTCGTGACTCGACCCATATCTCATTCAGGGCAGTTCTACGATATGCTGCATTTGTATTCGCTCACTGGACCACCATCGCCTAATCACTGTCTATTGATGAACGGCGATCTTGTTGACAGAGGATCTTGGTCTATAGAAGTGATATTGACTGTGTTTGCCTATAAATGTGAGTGCTGACCGAGATACGTGGCTTTCCGTTGTGGTTGAAGGACGTCAGGGTTATACCCTAACCGAATGTTTATCAATAGGGGCAATCATGAAGCTAAGGACATGAATCGAACATATGGCTTTGAAGGAGAAGCCAAGCACAAGCATGGGGAGCAGACGTACAAGGTGAGGCGGTCAAAGGTTTGATTTTTCACATACTGAGTTACCAAACTTAGCTTTTTGCACATGTATTTACGGAGAGTGCGTGGCTCGAGGGCTAGACGTCGTCTGAAAATCTGAGCCTTCATATAGTGCCATTGGCAACTCTGGTCAGCGCAACAAAGCCGTCCAAGGACATCACTTCGAAAACAATATTATCTCCGCAAAAGTTCAAGCGTTATTTTGTCGTCCATGGCGGGTTGTTTAGCAAGGACGGTGTGACATTGGAGGAAGTACGGAAGATACCACGGATTGGACGACAACCTGGACAAGAAGGCTTGATGTGTGAGTACTCGGTTGGGACCTCCTTCGACTTGGAAATGCTGAGATACCTGGTTACTAGGCGAGGTATGAATTCAAGGAAAAATTTCGCGCGCTCGCTCACGCGACCACAGCTGCTCTGGACCGACCCCCAAGATACGCCAGGGCGCGGGCCAAGCAAACGGGTGCGTGGTCTGGCTGATTCCTGTCACACGTTGTCTCAGCACGCTTTAGGGTGTTGGTATTGCTTTCGGACCGGATGTCACAAAACGCTGGTGCGACCTCAATGGTGTCACTGGTATCATTCGCAGTCACGAAGTGCGAGAGAGTATGTAATTTCACTGTGTACCGACCCTCGTTGGCGCTCAATATGTTATAGATGGTTATGCCATTGAGCATGACGGACTGTGCACAACCGCAAGTCTGATTTCACCAGTTCGTCGTGTGGGAGCTCATCCTGTTCTAGGTATTCTCTGCACCCAACTACGTCGATCAAGTGGGGAACAAAGGCGCATATGTACGTAGTTCGGTTTTTGATATTGACCCGCGCTCTGATGTTGTCCAACAGATTCGCATGGATGCTGCTGGAGATCTAAAGTACTTCCAGTTTGAGGCACAAGCTCATCCGCCTCTGAAGCCGATGGCGTATGCCATGGGAGGTCTGGCTAGTTTGATGATGTAGGGTATCTGAACTTTTGTGTGGGCAATCAATTTTTGTAAGCGTGGGAACTTGTATGGTCTTTCGTCTTTCGCCTCAAGTGCTACAGTACTGGCTGCAGTATCTCACTGCTACTGTCTCACCATCTCATGGATAAAACCAAATCCAAGTTAGCGGCGTTCTTTGACAACGACGACGAAGAACCTTCGTTCCCAGTGCGATGGATAGGACCTATTTCTTTCATGTCAGAGCACTCACGCACTTGCTTCATATAACCAGCAAAAGCCACTGGACGACCAAAAGTTGTCCCAGTATGCTCAAGGGACTGTGCGCAAGTCTCGGCGGGAAAAGGAGAAAGAAGCAGCAGAGGCAAAGAAGAGAGAAGAAGAAGAAAACGCGGCCAAAGCCTATGCCGACTTTTTAGACGCGTTCGAGGGAGAGGACGCGGGGAGAAAGAAAGGGGGATCCGTTTTTGTTCGAGGCTCGGGAGATGCGAAAGCGCTCTATCAGCCCTCTGCGAAGAGCACGACTGAGAGTTCCTCTCGGACAAGGGCGCTGCGGGAGGAGATGGAAGAGGTGAACGGTCGTCGCATGTTTAACCCCAGAGACTCAAGGTTCTTTAGGCTTCTCCACCAAGTAGTGCTCCGAAACCGAAAGGGAAGCGCGCCATGGATTCATTCCTCGAGGAAATCAAACGGTATGTAGAAATGTGGCCTTGGTCGAGTCCCTCTCCTGACCCCGTTTGTAGGGAACAAAATCTGCGAGAGGCTCGGTATTCTCGTTCTGGTACGTCAAGGTGGACCAATGCTCTTGAAAGGTTGCTCACCTGCATGTGTAGCCCACGGTCGATCCGTGACTGCATTGGCAGGTTTGTGCTCGTGTGCGTTCATAGACCGCTGTTCTCAAATCAATCTCCTCTAGCTTACGAGGGACAGAGTGGGAGTAAGGACCGAGGAGACCCCGAGGCAAGCATCATACAGCGTCATATCTTTCTGCGTCCCAAACGTGGTGCTTTTCAGACATCCAACCTTTTCGTCGCCAATTTGCCTTCCAACGTTACTGAGCAATCTTTGGGCCTGTTCTTTGCACGGCATGGGCCGGTTGGCTCTGTAGGTCCTTATTTCTTATTTGTTGAGCGCTATCTCAGAATGCAACATGTCATCAGGTCAAGATTATGTGGCCCCGTGGCGACGGCAGTAGTGGTCCTGGCAGTGATATGACTGCTTCAAGACGAAACCGGAATGCTGGCCTCAGTGGTTTTGTCTCATTCATGAAACGCAAAGATGCAGAGGCTGCGCTGAGAGAATTAGACGGTTTTGATTGGGGGGGCTCAGTGTTGAGGGTCGGGTGGAGCAAAGCTGTCCCTATGGCAGCGAAGCCGTTGTATGGTGCGTGTCCTGCCCTTTTACCCTCGTTAGAAACTTACACCACTCTCGTAGTTGCGACTCGCCAGTCTCGTTCGCGCTCCCATTCTAGAGATCGACGTCGTGGCAGGAGAAGGAGCAGAAGTCGTTCTTATTCTTCCGGGCGTCGCTCACGTTCCCGTTCCGGTGGTCACAGACGAAGGTCCTCCCGACGATCGCGAAGTCGGTCGTACAGTTACAGCCGGTCGCCATCCCGCCGACGGCGTCGCCCTTACAGTCGTTCGAGACGGTACGACAGCCGGAGTCCTCGCCGACGGTCACGCAGCTCCTCAAGGAGACGTGAAGACGAGTCTGGCGTCACAGACACTTTCATACGTGCAGTAGCTGCTGAGGTAAAGGGCCACGGCCAGGAATATGCAGAGAATCTCAAAGAGTGGGAACGAAACAATCCAAAGTATGCTTTCCTTACCGAACGCAGGGTGGGTTGCTTGGTTATCATCTGATGCTTTCCTTACGAATGTATTACAGCACCACAGGCATGCCTTCTATCGGGGGTTGGTTGAGCGCGAAGATATCGTGGAACCGGATTTTGATGATGATGCATGTTTTCGTTCCTGAGCATGCTGCGTATTCATTGACACGCTCATTTCAGGGCTATAATTCAGTATACTCCACCGACTCCGCGGAGGAATCAGAGCAAGAGCGCACTAAAAAGACCGTGCTAGGGAGACTCGCACGGAAGAGGTTCGAGGCGATGTTGCGCGCTCTTTCGGGCAAGTGCGGCGAACTTGCTCGTTGTATGACGTTCAGCCTAGAGCATGCCGAGGCAGCTCGTGAGGTTTGCATTTGTCTGATCATCTAGTCTCCTGAACCTCACCGTCTTCTCGTAGGTGTCCGATATCATAATCTCCTCTTTGCTAGTGGACGGCACCCCAGTCCCACGCAAGATCGCACGCCTTCACCTCATTTGTGATATACTTCATAACTCGGCCGCTCCAGTGCCGAGCGCATGGAAGTTCCGGCAGGAATTCCAGTCACGCCTCGGGATTGTCTTTGATCACTTTTCCACCATTTACCACTCGTTCCCTGGTCGGATCACCGCAGAGACATTCAAGAAGCAGATCACCTCGGTCGTGGATATCTGGGAAGACTGGATCGTTTTCCCACTTGAGTTTACGACCGAACTTCGCGCGCGGCTTGATGGTACCACGCATGCCGAGTTGAAAGCAGGTGAACAAGCTGAGAACGGCGGTACGATGTCGGATGCCCAATCGGCGTATGCGTCCCGGTTCAAGGCCAAGTCGTTCCAACCGGCACAGGAACTTGTTGCTTCCTCCACTCAAGCGGCTGGAAAAGACGAAAATGACGTGGATGGCGTGCCAATTGAAGAGATGGACGTCGATGGTGTACCACTTGATCAAGACGTCGATGGAGTGCCCCTCGATGAGGATGTCGACGGCATTCCCATTGCAGGTGGTTCTGAAGCAGATGATGTTGACGTAGATGGCGAACCTATGGCAGACTATGATGTAGATGGCGTGCCATTGTGACTTTGGGCTTTGGGCCTCGTGATCTTGTTGCTCTTTTGTTGGATTACTCCAATAAACTTGATGTTGAGTTCCAGATCAAACAGGTGAAAGCCAAGTGAACGACTGGTAGCGTAGACTAATTATCGCAAATGTGTACAAAAGAAAGCATCAAAGTTCTGTTCGTAGAGGGAACACTGCCTTAGATAACCTCTTCCAGATCTCGGATAGTAGGTCGAAGCATGCAAGGGTATGTCGTCTACAACCGTCCAACAGATCGATCAACTGCGCCTGGAGTCTGCTCCAGACATCTCGTTGCAAAGCATTCGGTATTTTTGTCGGTGTGGTATGTGCATCGGGGGTTGGTCGTGGCTAGGTTCAAGCATCGTTCAACTGGTGTGCCGATTCCTAGGCAAAAGGGACTTACATTTCCGGTGATAGCCCTCTCTGCTTCGTGAATCAACCTCACAGAATCTTCCTCTCCAGTCTCTTTCCACATCTCCCGGAAGTGTTCGACGGCATGCAGACTCTCGCTGAAGCGATGGAGTGTGTTGAATAGCGCCACGACTTCAGAACGTTGCAGAAGATTCTGATTTGTGTTGTGACTACATGACTGAATGAGTTTCACAGATTCACGTGCGGAAGAAAACAGACGTACCGGAGGGCTTTCTCGTCCATTTCAAACAATACCTTGAGAGCCGTAGCCACACCGGTGGTTTGGACCTTCCCCCACAGACGGCACTTGTCACAGCCAATACAATCCATGATTCGCGACACGTTGCGGAAATGTTGTTTAAACTCCTGCTTCAGGACCTAAGTTATGAATCAGTGACGAGATACACAGATATCGGGTTATTCACAGACGTTTGCATTCGCACCACGAAACAGCACTCGTTCGTCAAACCTACCAACGTGCTTTGCGATGTTCATCAGATTGTCGAGTCTCGCGAGCGTCCGAGCTTCGTCCTCCGATTCGGGCGGATGTGGATGATCGTGCGGGGTAAGGCTATTCCCCGACAGGGTGCAGTAGTCATATTCAGACAGATAAGGTGCGAGGCGAGCGACGGCACGGAGGAGTAAGACCGTATTGAAATAAATGTACTGAAGGCGTTCGGGATGGGAGGCTACTTTGGTGACGAAACATTCAAGATTTGGAGCCTAGAGACAAACGTCGGAGAAAGTGATTTTCAGATGAAGGACGACTTACCCATTCACCAGTCGACTGATTCAGCCACTCTGCACACACATGTGTTGAGATTGATGCATGAAGACCTGCGCGACGTTAGCTTGTACACCACCTTACACTCAGCCGAGATACGTGCCGGATATGATTTTGTAGTACACTCGCTTTTCCAGACACTCTCCATCTTCGCCATCCAAAGGCTCACGCAGTACATCGGTCAGGGTGTCGGGAAGAGTAACAGGTGCGACCGACTTTCCAGTAAGAAGATTGAGTTCTGAGAGACCAAAACAATTCTCTTCATAGACCGCTCGCCAGACTCGATTGGCAGAGTGCCCCGAATATCCTGTGTATCGCTCAGGAACGAGCGCTAAATCAACATATTCTCCCTCTTATAGAACCACGTGAGCGCATGGAATGCAACGTGAAAAGAAGGATAAGCCAACCTGTCATGTCATCGAGGAAACAAAAGTCAGAGTCACGGTAGTAACAACCTGGTAACTGGATCCGCTAGGAGTTCACGTGAGTAGTAGCAGCAGGGGCCGACAACATAGACAAATACCTGATCTGCAGGAGGATCGATTTTGCTCAAAGCAGCAGCCCTCCACTTTTCGGGTATTTCGCTCTGTAACAGGAATGAAGAATAAAACTTGATGACAGGTAACTTGCGTACCTCATCTACGGTGGTGATGGCACACTCGCGGTTCATGCAAATCCCGTTCTCTTGCCAGAAAGGACATTCTCGATACAAGTCAACCTGGTAATTATTGAGGCAAGATGAGTACAAGACCTGCACAAACTAGAGTAGAGCACGCACCTGGAAATACCGAAAAAAAGGAGTCTGGACAAGATCATGGAGGTTTGTGTACAACTCTTCGTTGACACTCTCGATGGTCTCATAATCGCATGTAGTAGTTTCAATTGGTCCTGTGGTCTGGGATTATATGCTGTGATAATGCTGCGAAGAAGTTTATAGATCGAGGTCAACATACTTGGCGCTGACATAGAGGTTCACCGCGGACTGGCTTGTGTTCTAGGACATCCTGGACTTGGTCTTTGCGAACGAGAGCGTCATTAAGAAAAGACGAGCCATGCGTAATTGTGGAAATGCCAATAGCGAACGCGAGTGCAAGACAAGCCCTGCGACAGGCGCGCTGCATTTCTTGTGATGATGGTGGTTTGTACTTGAGTGTCCAGACGATCGATCGAAGATCCACGTACGCTCTATATCACGTGATACACAAATTAATCCACGTGACAGTCATGGCCAGTCACAACCTGCTGGTACTTTGGGATAGACAACAGAACTGCTCCCCGTCGTTGGCAGCGTGCGCGTAACGAGTCCATGCAAGCACCTGGACAATTTTATATCCTTGGATTGACGCACCACAATGAACCAAGGTTCTGTGATGACTGAAGAACATATTTATCACCACAAAGCATCCGTATGTAGGCTCCTCTCAAAGAGTTTCTTTTAGGACGGTCAAAGACTCGATTGAAAAAAAGTTGGGCGAATGCCACGATGCAGTCCCTTTCTCGCTGCAGCAGGGAGCGACTGTCTGCCGCCGTCTCTGTGACACGGTGTCCTTGAAGCTGATAAACTTTGCAGCGGAGACGTGTGCAGAGCTGGAGGAAGTTCTGGCCAGCGGCAATGTCATATCTACAATTTCTTGTTATAGACTTGGTGTTCGCATCAGCCGACGAGGTCACGTCGCTGCCGTATTTCCAGCATCGAGAAACTATAGTGAGTATGACACGGCATCATGGCCTAACCGCTTACATTCGGGCCACTAGCAAGTTGACCTCAGAAACCGAGATACAAAATTTGATCAGCAGGCAGGTTAGACCCTTGAACGCGTGCAGTGGGTGCCGGGACAAGTGTGGCTGCTGGCATGTCGCCCAAGGGTATGCTGCTTGTTCCAAGAACCAGGACCTACAAAGATGGAAGCCAGCAGGTGATGAGCATTCGTTGTCAATCACCAGAGCAAGGTGTGATCGAGGAATTGGGTTGGTGAATGCAAGCGTGACTGTGGCCAACAATAGGATCATGTTCGCACGTCTAATAATACTTACCCACAGCGGGGAAAGACACGTCTGCATTTTTACTAAACCTTTCCTTCATCTTATTTTCCCCCGGTCATTGCGTTGAGTTCGTCGTTGAGCTCAACGTTCAGGTATTTTCTGTCAGAGGTTCTGCGCTTTGGACACCTGTAAATCTCAGACACATGGACACGTCCCCTGGCATGCGCGCGGCCGAACTTCAGGTGTGGTCATCGTTGGTGTTGCGGGTTTCCTGGCTGAAATAGTCTTGGTATCAATATGTTTAGAGGTTGCATGGACTCGAAGGCACGCCAGACCCCTTCCCGGCTCCGGTAGACGACGAGGCGCCAGTCAAACCACCCGCCGACGACGTGGTGGACGCCAACGATCAGATTGCTTTCCCGTCTCTTGCGCAATCCGTCGCTCCTGCGACGAAACCCGCCAAGTCTTCTGCCTGGGGCGCTGACTCCGGTCCTCGCATCAAGACAACCGTCAGGTCTCACCCTATGGTCTCCGACTCCTTCACCTTGTCCGCCATCGAACTTGCGGCGAACAAGGACGGCAAAACTACTTCACTCGGAGAAATAATGAAAGGGGTCATGGTGAAATTCAAAGTCAAGATTGAAGCTTCTGCCAACCAGAGGACGCGTCAAACCACATTCCACATGAAGTCTGAGTCACAGAAGGAGCTCGACAAGGCGAAACGCAGCCTGTTAGCTCTTTTGAGTCCCGTGGTATGTTCGCTTGTAGCCCTTTCTGAATTCGTTAGAAATTAGTTTCAGGTCACTGTTACCTTGTCTGCCCCTGTTTCTACTATCCCGGCCATCATCGGAACCAAAGGTCGGTCATTGTTTGTTAGTCTTGAATTCATGTCCCTGAGCTTCCATCACAGGCGCCACTCTGAAGCAGGTGCGGGATCAAACTGGGGTAAAAGTGGACATTCCACGTAGGGACAGTGTTATATCTAACGGTCACCACGGTGGGTCAGCCAATGGGTCAGTCACACCTGCGGATGGAGAAGACGAGGTCCTGGTCCCTATTACGATCACGGGCCCGCGACCCCTCGCGCACGAAGCCCAGGTCATCATAAACGAGATCATCTCGGCTAGGACTTCCAAGTCAACCCAACGCGTTAAGAATATCCCTGGTTACATTCTTCCCTTCGTGACGGCTCGCCGCGCACTCTTCATTGAGGCAGCGCATGGTGGGGAAATTTACCTTGCTTTGAATGGACCGGAACGCGAGATCACCGTCAGCGGTGACCGTGTAGCCGTCGTCCGTGTCGTCGAAACCATCAATGGAACTGTTGAATCGTTCAAGTCTGCACTTATTCCGGTCAAAATTTCGTTGCCAAAGCGCCAGCACCGTCTCCTTGTTGGCAAAGCTCTCGACGAGATTATGGCAAAGAGCCAGTGTTCTGTGGTCGTTCCAGAGTCACATGAGCCAGGTGAAGAAGTCTTGGTCTATGGCAGGCAAGAAGACATCTCTGCTGGTATTGGTGCTGTTATGGAGAAGGCGAATTCACAGTATATCCACGAGTTCCCGCTTCCCGGTCCCATCACAGTTTCACGACAGCTTTTGGCTTATATCACGCGTATCAACTACCCTACGACCCTCACTACTGCTCATCCAGGTGTTTCGGTTTTTACACCATCTGCAACGACGATCAGCCAGGCCTCAGTCCTTAACATCGATATCGTCGGAGAGAAGCCGCTGGTAGATGCTGTCGTCCGACGAATTTCGGAACTTCTTGGTAAACTGATTGGCGCGACGAGGGACGTTTCCTTTGACTGGCTCATTCACCGGGTTATCATGGGCAAATATGCGAAAAGGTACTCTTCCCGTGTGCTTTACTAGAAAAGCGTCTGATGTCACTCAGGTTAAAGCACTTCCACGAGGTGCACAACGTTCACGTCTTCTTTCCCCCCGAGTCTGCGGAACAATCTTCGGTTCTTCTGGTTTACGACCCTTTGTCCCCTTCCGCCTCCCCATCGCCTGTTGAGAAAGAGAGGCACTTGGATGACGTCGCTGCGGAGTTGCTCAAGATGGCGAAGGATGTTGCCGATGTCAAGAGCGAGCTGATACCCGTCGAGAAACGTTGGCATGATGCAGTAATCGGCAAGGATAGTACCACTCTCAACGCGTAGGTGGTGTATATTTCCACCCACAAATGTTGTATAATTGGTTCTTCCTAGAATCATTGGCGAAGACCAGGCCCTGTCGATCAAAGTTGGTGCTGAGGCAGGCGATCCATCTGACCAGGATATCATCCTGGTCCGTGGGATCAGTGCAGATGTCGATCGTGCTGTCAAGGAAATCCTGCAGGTCGTGGAGGATGCCAAAAATGATGCTATTATCAGCAGCTATGTAAGTGAACACAACCTCTGATTGTTATTGTTATTGATCTGCCCGCAATGTTTAGTCTACGGAATTCGAAATCGACAGGGAATATGTCGGTCGAGTTGTTGGGGCGCAGGGAGTTGGTATCAACAGGCTGCGAGACCAGCTCGGTGTCAGAGTGGACGTTTCCGATGAGGTTGACGAGAAGGAGAAGGACAGTGCCAAAAAGAAGAAGCCCATTCACCAAAAGTCCAAAATCAAGGTTGGCCACCAACACAAACGATGGGATAGAGCTGATGCCGTGGCCAGATCACAGGACGTAAGGAAAACGTCGAGGAAGCCAAGAAGCGCATCCTGACTCAGGTCGAGAGATTGGTTAGTACCTCGTATCTGCCACGCCCAACATGTTAACATATAATGTAGGCAGATGAGACATCAGAAACACTCAAAATTCCTCCCCAATTCCATGCTTCTTTAATCGGCCAGAATGGTAAATATGTCATTCGCCTCGAGGAGAAGTACGGCGTCAAGATCACATTCCCCCGGGGGTCCTCGGAAAACAGCGAAAACAAGACTCGTGAGGCCCTCAAACTCGACGAAGTGCTCGTCAAGGGTGGCAAGAAGGGTGTGGCTGGTGCAAAATCTGAACTCCTCGAGGCTCTTGAGTTTGAAAAGGAGTCCAACAACGTTCTCAAGTTCACCGTCCCGACTCGTGCTGTTGCGCGTATCCTCGGTAAAGGGGGCGCAAGCATCAACCAGATCAAAGACGACACGGACGCCCAGATCGACATTGACAAGGTTATGGATGACAACATCACCGTGACCAACATTACTGTCCGTGGAACCAAGGAAGCCATCAGTGCTGCCCAAACTGCTATTTTGGAGATCGCTGAGCAGGTCGGCGAGGAAACGTCAGCATCCCTTGTTATCGAGACCAAGTTCCATAGGGCCATCATTGGGGCTGGTGGTCAGGGTTTGAAAGACTTGATCATTCGTTGTGGTGGTCCATCCGATCCTAGACTGCAAGCAGGACTCGTGCGATTGTGAGTTATTTGGCAGACGCTGCCAGTTCCTGACTAAACATCATATCAGCCCTCGACAGGGTGAGCTTACTGACGAAGTGTGTCTTCGTGGAGAACCTGCGCTTGTCAACAGAATCAAAGTGGAACTAGAGAAGACGGTTGCCACTTTGAGAGACCGTGTAGTGCTGGCAGCCGAGATTCCGGCAGTCCAACATGGTACTCTGATTGGCAGAGGCGGTCAGCACCTAAATGAACTACAAGCCCGCACGGGTGTCCAAGTACAGTTCCCTGGCTCCCGATCTTACCACCATGTAGGAGAAGCTGTTAATGCAGATGAAATCAAGGATGTGGACCCCGCTGACGTCGTCAAAGTCTCCGGATCCCGCTCTGCATGTGAAGCCGCTATCGGCGAACTCAAGGTATATCACTCGAGGCAATAGTTGTGCCAGCGATTGACATCTTCGTCAGGCACGAATTCAACAGACTCACACTTTTGTAGAGCTGCTCACCGCCGTGGTGTCTGTACCCTTGAAATATCACCATGCAATCTCACAGCAAGGCAACTTCTTCCGGAACCTTCGATCATACGGCGTGCAGGTTGAGCAATCTGCTCACCCCCAAAAATCTGCGATACCCACGCATCCCCCGCAAAACAATACATCCACTGCGCGGATTGATGATGCAGAAGAAGCCACCCCTGAATCGAGCTGGCAAGTTGCTCCCAACTACCAGGACGCGGAGGAAGGAGATTCGGAGTGGACGCTGAAAGCAAAGGACACCGCAAGTCTCGAGCGCGCACAGAGTGATATCAAATCAGCCATTGAACAGGCTGAGGCTATGACTCACGTTGGCTTCTTGACACTCGCTGATCGTTCTGCATTCCCGAAAATTGTTGGGTCAAGAGGCTCCAATGTCGCTCGTTTGCGTGCTGAGACTGGGGCAGACATTACCGTCAGCAGAGACAATAACACCATTGTTATTATTGGTGCGTTCCCCATGCTACCCCGATTTAGAGCGTTGAACTCAGACTGGCTGTAGGTTCGGAATCTGCTTTGGAGGAGGCGAGAGAGGCGATTATCAAACAAGCTGCTTCTTTACCGCGATCAGGTCGTCGCTAGGCTTACGTTTTTCGTACGAAATGCATATTTACATGGGATGTATCATCTACAAACTATTTGGAACGATGGATCATCGATCAAAACTGGGCCAGAACTTGATGCAGTTGTGCCAACGATTTCGAAATGGATATATAGTACCTCGACTTGGGTAGGAGTCAACTTGTGTACGCCGTACGACTCAAGTTGAGCTGCCAGTGATCTCACGAATAAGTACGCAGACTGAAGGCTTTTCCGGTTCCTTGTCTCTGAATTCACAAATGAGTCCCATAACCCTGATCACACTTTGCCTCTGGCCGTCAGCAACTTGACTTGAAACTTCGCAGCTATGAGCGTCGACATCACGCGAGGGTACGACTCCTTCTTTGGTCCTCCCTCAGAGCCTATATCCGTTCGCAAATTTCTTGAAGACACTGCCTCGCTTGCTATTCCCTCGGCGAGTGACGTGCTTAATCACGCCGGCTGGCAGGAGCTTTCAGAAGATGAACGAGCTGCTGTAGAAGCAGAGTGCTCTGGGAGGTATGTTCACAGAGACTGTCCTCTACTTGTCTTGCCCAAATTCACGACTGAACGCGACAGCATCGCCGAGCTAAAGGCAGCCATTGAGGAGGTGTGGGATAAACCCATGTTCTCCGCACACCTCTATCGCACACATGCCGCCGCCGTAAACGCAGTACACAGCCAAGCTGGCGGCCCTGCCTCGAAAGGACGCAAACGAAAGTATTTGCCAGACCCCGAGGCAGCAGAAGCCCAACCAGAGGTGCGCGCATTACAGGAGAAGCTGGAAGCTATCCCTCTTCGGTGCTGGGGGTGCGATTTCTGTGGCATGTGTTCCTCCGCGCAGACTTGATCGCAGTTTTTGCTGTACAGGTTGAACCAGGAATCCGCATTTTTCATGCGCGCACCCAAGCACTCGGACTTTAATGCGCTCAAACATATCAAGAAGTCGGGGCGTGGCGCGTTGATTTGCGATCGGTCGTCCTCCCCATTTCCTCGTCCTACTGGGACCAACTCAGCGCCTTCTTCAGCACTGAGCGAGAGTGCTCCGCATCGAGATGCTCTCGTCACACTCACTGTGCACAACCGCGTGCCTTGGATTCATAGCCAACTCACTCGTTTCTCACAGCATGTAGTGCTGTCCTCTCAGACCCTCGCAGACTTGGTTCGTGTGATCCCTTGTGATTCGAACGAAATGCCGAACGAGGTGGTGGATAGCCACGGCAAAGTAATCGGATATACGTACGAAAGCGAAGAGCAAGGCGAACAGGCTGTGGCACGTGGTGAAGAAGGGTGCTTGTTGCTCATCGAAGGCGTTGCGTATGGAGACGGACGGACGGACGATGACTACGCAAAGTATGTTCGATCTCTTTCCTCGGGGAGATGGATCATTCGACTCGAGCGTGGCTTTCTTTTTTTTTTTGGGTCCATAGCAAGCTGCTGTCTCATCCGCAGGGGTTGGCAGACGAAAAGCGCTCACAGATTACCAAGTCTCCCACTTCGCTGAGCCAGACGACTTTGGCTTCCCTCACTCTTCGGATCAATCAACCCTATTGGATGCTCCACCAAGGAAACTGCGAGCACTTTGTCGTCGTCGATGAGATCAGGTGTGCATCGTATCACTTGTCGCTGTCGAGTGGTTCTCGAGTCGTGACTCGTCCGCCAGGTTGGCTCATCCCTTAGATCCACCATCTGGTTACCCCCTCACCATACATGTTACGCCTGCCCTTGGCGACGTTTGCAAAGCCTGCGCCAAAGTCCCCGCAACACTGACTGTCGTAGGAGATATTCGACTAGGTGAGAGCCCTTGTTTGCTCTGTATGCCTTGTTGGCGGAACATGGGCCCGCCAAGGGAAGAAGACGCGGAGCAAGTGGTGGTAGTGCCGCTAGTGAGACATCGCAGGGTATGGGAGGACGGTGTAGATGTATAACGGAGTTTTCATTACAGGTCGCAGCTCAGGCGCGAGGATATAATGCCACGTTTGTGTTGTGTTAGTCCAGCCTTCCAAAGACTATGTTACAAGAATATAATCAAAGAACGTGCCGTGAGCCCAAAGTCTATCGATTAAGTTACGATCATGGAGAATGTACAAGTTACATTGCCATGCCAGAGGGCTTGCCAACTCAGAAGAAATCGGTACCAAGCGTATCGTCAGCGAGTGAGAAGTCCGAGTCCGAGAGGCTGGCAATCGTGGCCCAGGTATCGGAATAAACCTGGACCGGATAGATAGATCGGGCGTGTACCGCTAGATCAGCCAACAAGTGACGGTGGCGCTGGCCAAACTCCCCCCTCCCACCCATCATCCCAGGAACGATAGCGACACGTCTGCTAGCGAAGATTCGACCAGTACTTCCCCTTGCTGATACGGAGCGCCCATATCCGGCCAGCCAATCCACCCATACGACCGTGTTGTTAAGTTCACATCCACCTCCATGGTTCTTTGCACCCCTGGATCCCAAGGATCTGTCACACTCGCGTTTCCTTGAGTAACAATTGCGGCTCCTTGTATTGTCGACACCTGGAATACTCCCTCAAAAAGGCTGTCAAGGGTGACATCGACGGGACCAAGGTCATTGAAGACGTGTAGTTGGAGAGCCGAGGGGGGAGATGTTGGATCGTGCAAGAAGTTAGTGGACAACGAGCCGGAAAACGTGCGAAGGTTCGCAGCAAAGTTAGGTCGCAGCGGAGGACCCTTGTTGGGAGCTAGAATAGTGACATTGGCAGTCAAATTGCTGGCAGAGAGAATGTCAAGAAGTGCGTAGAAATTGGGAATGGAATGGAAAACATACCTATTTCCTGTGTGTATATCGAGTGTAGTAGGGAAGTCAGACCTGGGATCGTTGTACAGGGTAATATCGGCGACAATGGGGCTACCAATGACAAGGATCTTGGTATGAGTGCAATTCAAATAAGTCTCATTGAACGGACTTACGCCAGGATGGTGCTGATGAAAAGGGAATTGTTTACATAGAATGTCCCAGTGACCGGTTCTAGCGAAGTATCCACCAGTAACCTGTTGGCTTGTATTGACTTTCGTGGAAGCGTCAGATGAGAGGATATCCAGCAGTCCAAATCACTTACGTCAAGGGTTACCCGGGAGGCAGCGCCTGCGATAGAGACCTCGTCGAAGTCCACATTGCCATTTAGGGAGCTGAACTGTTGATCGAACATGGGCAAAGCTGTGACAAAGGAGTCGACCCGATAAGGGGTTGCAGTCTGTGGAAATAGAAGAGTTATGTTGTATAAGACTTGGTCGGTTGGAGCGAGGTCGTCCGGAAGCTGGAAGAATGTGAGTAACTGATGGAATAGTTGATATTTGAACTTGGAAGACGAACGTAAAGAGAAAGATCAGTGAAGTTATCAGCGACAGCTAAACAGGCAAAAGTCCGATTGAAAACGCTTGGGGAGGAAGATTGCATAACGACTGATAACACAGCATCTTGGATGGTCTGATTGGGGTTGATGCCGGTGTAAAAGGCACCCTGAACATTGTTGAGATCACTGGAGCAGGTTGCGTTTGAAGTAATGCTGAACTGTCCGCTTGGGGAAACGTAGCGTTCAGTACTGTGAGTGGAGTCAACAACAAGGGTGGGACCAAGAGACAAAGAGACGTACGTCGCCAAAACGGGGGGAGAACTGGGATCGTCAAAATACTCGACCGATGTCCAGTTATTGCAAAAAGGGATTACCCCTGGCTGGACGGGACCTGTGATGTTATTGGTGTTTCCAGAGTAGTAGGAACCAGGGTTTTTATTCGGCCAAGTAAGGGCATAAGTGAATGAACTGTAGG
Source organism: Boletus aff. separans (assembly GCA_038088755.1). NCBI lineage: Eukaryota > Fungi > Basidiomycota > Agaricomycetes > Boletales > Boletaceae > Boletus > Boletus aff. separans. Next base: position 26,172 of record JBBPJN010000026.1, read on the forward strand.
GGGGGTATTTCGGCTCATTCTGGTGTTCTTTCTGCAGTGGAGGTGAGGGAGAAAGGGGATGAAGGTAAGGTGCAAACTCACATGGACAATAATAGGAACACCAATAACTAGAGTGAGGAAAATGTAGACCACAAGAGCAGCGATGGCAGCTCTCCAAAGGCGGGAGTCGAAGATGCGACGGCGAGGGGGTTTGTAAAGAGTGACCTGCGATTCATTAAAATCACGAAAGGCCAACGCCTGAGACGTTTCATAGTCGGGCAAGGGACTGAAAGGACGACGACTCGCTGCACGCTCTGGGTAACGAACGGTGGGGAGAGCAACGGGGGGATCCTTTATCTTCTGGGCGTCGTCTTCGTCGGAAATGATCATCCCTGTTGACTATGACATGGACGACGGTGGAGACGACGGTGGGCGACGACGAAAACGATGGCGACGAGAACAGCAATGGGGAGATTGGGCGTGTAACTCGTCGGTGCCACCATCCCACCGCCTTACCAGTTTCGGTAATTCGTTTTATCCCCGGTCCAACTCGGCAAGATCGGCATTCCAACAACCGCGGAGTTTCGGACATTCAATTTGTTCCACCTTACCTTCCTTAAATACTCATTGTCTCCTCCCCTCGTCCGTCTTCCTCTCCCCCCATCGTTCCACCGTATCGCTGATGGGTCTCATCAAAGAATATGTAGATATAGCGATACAGACAGAGACAGACACCGTGCCCTCCCCGTACTCTGACCCTGCCGTGGTACTGGCCGCGCCACTTGTTACCCGCCGTGGACTCGCGCAGGAACCACAAACCACGCGCCATAACTCGATGTCGGCCTCGTCTCCCACTTGCTCAGACAACGCATATGCCGTTCCGCCAAGTCCAACTAGTCCGATCCTCGCCTCACTGGTTTCTCGCCGACTGTCCAAACGTAAATACGCTCGATGCCCTGCGGGAGATATCGTGAACCGGCGCGTCGTGTCGATGCCAGAAAACAGGAGCGAAAGCCTATCTCATAGTCAGGGAAAACGAATTGTGTCTATGCCCGATCGTGTTCGGCCAGTGTTGGAACCGTCTGCAGAGCTTTCCCAGTCACCTTCTACTGCAGCTGGCGACTCGTTCGGATCGTACAGTGGTCGCCACGAGCGCGTTCGCGTTTGGCGAGCCCCTTCTGATGTTCCTCATACTCCTTCACCCCCTTCTTCTCCAGAGTCCCTTCTTATCATCGCAGCTGGTGCTCAGCTCCCAGAGGGTTTTTTACGTAGAAAATACTCACCAGAACCGTTGATTGAGGAAGATGAAGGTGACTAACATGCATATATTCAGAGATTCTAACCCATCTCAGTAACTAGATTGGATTACATGGGCGAGCTCTCCCCCTCGTCCGATACCCGCTCTGCATGGACCCCTCTCCTTGCCGTATGCAAGATGTCCATCGTGAGTTGTGCGATATCCGTTGTAAAAATCATGAAGATCTATTTTTGTACAGTGGTGCCGAGGGAACGATCATTGAGGAACCTGATAATGTAGCCCAGATGATCTGGGGGTTAGGTCCGGACGATCAACCTCACAACCAAATTCGCGCCGAAGCTATCCCTCCCCATCATGACAACCCTCAAAACCCTGCTTCCCACGGAACCGGTCAAGATCTACCTCGTTTGCAAAAGAAGAGGACTAGTGCTACCCAACAAGTCCCAAAATCATCTCGGACACAGATCTCACACACGAGTCATACGAAACCAAGCCTCGCTCGGCCACAACGTCAAGTCCATGATGACAAGCTCGGTTCGCTGAGTCAAGTTTCACCTGACATCGAAAACCGTCGAGATATCGTCAGTGGGTTTCCGTGGAACGAAGGACAATTGATGCCATCCACTATTGGAGTCGCCGATAATTTTGTGAATGATGCGGACTTGTTTCCTGTCGATAATAACTCTATTCTGGAATGGCAACTCGCACGTCTCCGACAGGCGCTTAGAACCTCGTTGGCTGACATGGATTCCCACACCGCCTACCCAGGACGATTCGAGCCAGTTATTCCAGCCGCTGTAGCGCCAGGACTTCCTCAGTCTTACCCTCGTATTTTTGTTGAGCCTCGACCCAACGAATCTGTCAGCTCCGCTACGAGACAACCACCCATTGAAGTTGCCCAACAATATCGCCAGCAGCAACTGTACAGGCAGGCGCTTCAAAAACAAAATCTGCAAGTACAAAATCTTCTTCCGACTCCACCCAATTCCTCGTCTCCTCAATGGTCTTCTCATTTTTCTCCATACCTGACTTATTGTTCTACGTTTTCCCCCGAATTGGTTGGGTCTACCGAGCATCGCGTTCCTGTCTCTTCGCAAAAACATCGGATCGGTACGAACGGCTCGCAGCATCCTCGTCATGCTTACGATCGGCACGAGCATGATCATCTCAACAACTTCGATACGAGCACAAATATTTTATCGGCCAAGGCCCCGCGAATTGTACCGAGTGTTAGCTCAACCCCATCCCTTAGACAAAATTCGTCTTCTTCAAGCACGCTAGCGAAGTATATCAAACAACTACAAGTATTGTCTCCGATCACACATTTCTCGCCACTGCAGCCAGTCCCACCACCAAATGTCTCTTTGCCACCATTGCCTTCTACCGATGAAAGCACCAGCCCCTTCCAAACAGTCTACCACTCGCCCGTTGTTACTACACCTTCTTCTCCAGAATCTCCCCAAATGCTATTACGAGGTTCTTCATACCATAGCGTACGCTCGATGACGTCGACCCGTACAGTGCAACGGCGTCTCTCATCTGTGCCCGAAGAAGACAGCGCTCTTCTAGAGCTTTCGACGTCTGTCTCGCCATCGAGGTTGCAAAGCCAGGTCACGACTGATAGTGCCTCGTTGAATAACGATGAACCGACGAGACATCAAATACGCTATGTCGGTGTAACACCAGGGCACGCTATGCCTGAATTGCCCGGATTTGAAAGCAATTTAGGGACCCCGTCTATCGCTTTTCACGAGACTTCCCCAGTCAAGGTTCGGCTTCCAGTAACGAAAGAACATAACACTCGAGAGCAGACCGGTGGTTATCATGGACAGAGTAAAGGTCATCAGCATTCACACAGAAAGAAACAGCGATACAGGAAACTCAAAGGGCCAGCCGCTGCGAACGAACAAGCGACGACGCAAGGACTAATAGGTTAAAAAGCATAATTGTAATTCGTTTTCGAATGCTTTCGATGGGTGCATCGTGTTTTCTGGCTTTGTGCACCTCACTGTAATCGTGTATGAAATGCATCCAGGCTAATTCACACGACTGTCGTCGCTTTGGCAGATATGAACTTGTACATCGCCTAAGAAGTAAGCCTAGTAAATTCCAATTCAACACTTCATTGCTTTACAAACAAGTCGGTAAATTGATCCACGCGAAGTTTGGACAGGCTGTTTGCATCGGAAACGACGTCCAAGATCCTAAAATCCACCCTTGGTCAGTCGACCCGCCGGCCTCCGAAGCACACAATACTCACTTCTTTTGATGGGCTGCATCGTAATGGTGGGAGATGTGTCGCTTGAACTTGTCGATCAAGAGAGGAGTGCCCTCTGCACGGCGGCGTTTGTGTCCGACAGGATATTCAACCACAACCTCATCCAGCACAGTGCCGTCGTGAAGTTCGACCAAGAGTGCGTTCCCGATGGAACGCTTGCTAGGCTCGTGGTACTCGTCCGAGAACTTCTTGTCTTCAACGCAGTGAATCTTGGCGCGCAGCGCATCGATGCGAGGGTCAGCCGCAGACTTGTCAGTGTACGACTCGGACGTGAGCTCGCCAAAGATGAGGGGGTAGGCGACCATGTAGTTGATGGCATGACTAGAATGATTTCGTCGTCGCGTCAGATCGAACCTCTAAAAATGGAATGGAAGAGAGAACATACTCTCGGTCGGCAAAGTTGTCCAAGGGACCTTGCTTGTCGATGATACGAACGGCAGCTTCCTGCGTACGGATACGTACGCTCTTGATGTCGTCCGAAGATTTACCCGCAGCTTTGAGCTGTGCGTGAATCGTGTGCGCAGCCTCGACGGCGGTCTGAGCGTGGAATTCTGCGGGATAGGAAATTTTGAAGAGGACGTTCTCCATGATGTAGGAGCCAAAAGGCATCTGGAACTCGAATGGCTTGCCCTAGATGATCGTCGTCGTCAAAGCGAGAACGCCGGAACACCAAAAAAGCGCCGCACCTTGAACAGGACATCGTAGAAGCCCCAGGTCTTTGCGGTGAGCACGGACGGGAGGCCGAGTTCACCCTTCTTGACGAGGAGTGCGAGGTTCACGGCACGCGCACATGCATCGCCAGCAGCCCAGGACTTGCGAGGCCCAGTGTTGGGGGCATGACGGTACGTGCGAAGCGACTGACCATCGACGAATGCCTGCGAGACGGCATCGATGGTCTGGGCATGAGAAAGTCCACTGCAATGCGTGTGAGCCATGCAAGGGTAGTATCCAACAAAAGAGACTTTTACAGCAACTTGGACACGACAGCGGTGCTGGCTACTTTGACGAGTACGACGTGGTCGAGACCGACGCGGTTGAACGAGTTCAAGAGGGCGAGGCCACCTTGAATCTCGTGTGCCTTGATCATGCTCTCGAGGATGTCATGAATCGCCAACGGTTGACCCTGCCGCGCGAGATGGTCCGCGACCGCGAGGATGGCGCCAAGGTTGTCTGACGGGTGACCCCCTAAAACATGCATTCAGCACGTCAGCGAACGGATGAGGACGCGGAAAGCATTCAAGTCCGAGGCAGAAAAGACCCACACTCTGCAGCAAGGAAACAATCGTTGAAATCCAGGTACCGGATCATCGTGCCGATGTTGAAGGCCCCACGGATAGGGTCCAACTGGTAGCTGGTTCCGGGAATCCTCGTTCCTGTATACGGCGTCAAACGGAAATTTTTTCTGCAAAGAGACGCGCGGGACGCACCGTTTGGCACGATGGTTCCTTCGACGACCGGTCCCAATAGTCTCGAGCATCCTTCAAAGCGCAAGCCCTCGAGACCACAACCGATGGTGTCAATGAGACAGAGACGTGCGGTCTCGAACGCAAGGTCTGAAGTGACCTGGTAGTTATGGACATAGTCTGCGATATCCTTGAGAACCTTGTCCGGTTCTGGGCGAATAGCAGATTCTCCGTGGTAGACCGACATGGTGCGCGTGGCAGCAAAATTGAGAGCGACACGAGGGTTGTTGCCACCTGATAATCGATACGGACTCGACAGACGCCCAAATGAACGCGGTCCTCGCCGAATCAGAGACAACATTGCAGGTCGTGCAGAGAGCGGGAAAAGGGCCAACACAAGAAATGGCTGGATCCGCACTCATCGCTTAGCGCTTAACAGTTACTTAAATAATTATCCGCGCTCTCACAATATTCTGCAAAACGGCAGACGCAAGTCGCTCACCCCACTTACTACATTGTATCACCTCCCCATCATGTCATTTACCTCCGTTTAGTCCCTGTTCAGTAGAACGTCTGCTTTTCCAACTATCGTCCGCAAAGTGCGCCGATTGTGGCGACTGGCGATCCCGTTGCCTCTAGTCACGCCTCTTGGAGGTTGCGAGAGAGCGTAGATGGCGTGATTGTGATTTGATGTTGAACCCCAAGCCACGTACAGGCTTCGTCAAGGAAAATATCGGAGTCACGGTTCTTCGAGCGCCATCAGGGTAGCTCTCGTGAGCAGTCGGGTACGTCCGATAAGGGGGGAATTGCAGTCGTGCTACAGTTCCGTGTTCTTCGAAGATCTGACGCCAGCGGTAGAGGCTACGTTTCGACACTTGCAGAACTGCACAGATGTTTTCCAAGGACCACCAATGATCCGGAGACCCAGGGCACACTCTTCGAGGTCACATCGCTGATTTTCCTGTTGCCCATCGTCAGTGCGAAGCTGAATATATGCATACTGGATCGTCCGCTGCGAGGCCTCATAGAATTTCCTTTTTCGGGCACCCACACAAACAAAAAACCACGAGTGCCATAATTACTTTCGCAAATCGCTATTCTACACCTTGGTATCAGCTATGTAGACGCCAGATACAACTTTCTATCATCAAGATGCATGGATCTAAATCAACGAGCTTGTTTCTAACAGGAGCAGAACGTCTGAAAGAAAAAGGACTGTCAGCGTCGTTCCAACCGTAGACGCACGGCAAGACATACTGCGAACGATGGATGGGACGTTCTGGGTTGTCACGTCCACGGAGAGGTCTGCCTTTTTGGGAGCTTCGTACGCGACATTGACGCCGACAAAGCCCTTGATGGTGCCGTTCCTTGCTTGTGCATACACGCCACGCCTGTCTTGGCTCTCGCAATGCTCGAGGGGGGTGGCCACGTGGATAAGGAAGAAGTTGCCCCCTGCACCGGCGGTGGATACGACAGTGTCCTTGACCAGCGCCCTTGAGCGCTCCTCGGGGGCCACAGGTGCAGCAATGACGGCAGCGCCAGCCCGTGCAAGCTCACTTGCAACGAAAGCGATGCGTTGCACGTTATCGTGTCGCTCTTCCGGGGTAAACGACTTGGGGCTCAGGTCGTCTTTGACAACATCTCCGAGGAGCAGGGAAACGCTCCTGCCACCTTGCTCGTTCAAAGCAACTTGAAGTGCCTTGGCAATGACGTCCTTGCCAGAATTGTGCAAACCAGTGAGGAACAAGACAAAGCCTTGCTTGTTGCGTGGCGGGTAACTCTCGCGCAATCTCTTGACGACGGTGCTACACGAACGACGTGAGTTACAAGTCCACGAAAACGATGAGCCGGCTCACTCGTAACTGAACCAATCAGGGATGGATGCCCCGGTCTTGAGGCGCTTGCGCAGCTCAGTTCCAGAGATGTCAAGGGTCTCCACACCAGCAGGGACCTCGTCACGAGGTTGGTACTCGTCGGTGGAAGGAAGGTAGGTCATCTGTTGGAATGGTACCATCTCGATCTGGAGCTCATCCTTGTATTTTTCGACAAGCTGTTGAGCATCATATGGGCCGTAGAAGTCTTTGCCCTGAGAGTTCTTTCCAGGGCCAGCGTGGTCTCGACCGACAATGAAGTGAGTAGCACCAAAGTTTCTGCGAATGATGGCATGCCAGACTGCTTCACGAGGTCCAGCCATCCGCATAGCCAAAGGTAGGAGCGCCAGATGCCCCATCCCGTTGGGGTATTTGTCCATGATAGCTTCGTAGACGCGCACGCGAGTGTAGTGGTCGACGTCACCAGGTTTGGTAATGCCAACTGTCGGGTGAACGAGGACATTGGCCTGATGCTGACGAGCGGCGCGGATGGTGAGTTCACGGTGAGCACGATGCATAGGGTTGCGAGTCTGGAATGCGACGACCCTGGTCCACGAGAGTTTCTTGAAGAGTGCACGTAGCTGAGCTGGGGTATCTGGGGGAAGCGTTAGACAAGTTCCTTAACGTGGGTAAGAGATTCTTACATCTGTAGGCAACGTAGTCAAAGTGTGGGGGGGCCTGTATCGCTTGCACTTTGCCTCCGACATAGTACTCCTTGACGCGGTTCCGCAGATAGGTGACAGAAGGGTGGGCGGGATCGTCTGCGCCGAAAACCTGGATAGCCTCCTTGACACGGTCATAAGTGTAGACGTCCTGGACAGTGATGATGGCTAGCGCCTCGTCATCCCGAGGGTCACGGAGAGCAAGACGTGCGCCCGGAGCGATCCCGAGACGAGCAATATCGCCGGACGAAACGTCGAGGGTAATCGGGATGGGGAACAGAGTCCCATCAGAGAGTCGAAGGGTATCCACGACGCTGTAGACGATGGTGAGATTCAGTGGACTGCCAGTCGAAGAAACAAGTACCTGTTGTAGTCGCTCTCGTTCATGAAGCCTTCGAGCGGGCTGAACCCGCCGTTGAGAATGAGCTCTAGATCACACAGTTGGCGCTAAAGGTATCAAGGGTCATGGGTGAAGGTGCCCGCCTGACAAATTCATGCACATACTTCAGTGAGGACGATATCCTTGAGCGTTGCTGCTTCCTGCTTGAGTCGTGCCGCGATTGGTTCATCTCGGGCGAGGATATCCTAAGATGCAACTAGTGTTAAGAATGGCGTGCTAGAAGGGAACAAGAACGGACCTTCAAGGTTCCACCGTGAGGAGTGTTTTCCATGTTTCAGCGAATGTACTAGTCTGATGCTCCAGACTCATCGTGATATGGCCTTTTATTTAACGATCCACAGCGGCCGACATTTCTAAATGGCTATGAGACGATATCACGCCATCGTGAGCAAGACCGTCACCGTTGACCATAATTCCGTTTCGGAACATATCAACGATCAATACAGCGTGTGCAAGCCTACCTCGAAGCTCACCGGATTCTGATAATCCAGCGTAGTTACCCATACTGGCGACTGGTCCACTTGCCATATAGTCCATTGCCATCTCACGCGTAAAGTCAATTTGGAATCAACACGCATGCTGATGACTACTAGCTACAGCTTTCGCTCGTTACTCTGCCTTTTTTGTGAAAAAGGTCGACAACTTGGACATTCCACTGACGTTCGCCTTTTTGAGCTTCTCTACGCCCTGTGAACCCTTGCTGTCCTTTTTCCGCTTCTTGGCTCCTTCAGAAACCGTCGCGCCGCCAGCCTTTGACTTCCTGGCGATAGTAACATTTTCAGAGACTATTAACGACTGTTCTCTTGCGAGGGCCTTCACATGCGCGTCGAGTCTCGTCAAGCTAAATTACCTCATTTCAGAGTGAGCATCACCCGGAAAATCGCAGTACCTACTCGTATGTAGCGAGGAGCGCCTCCTGGATGTCCGGAGGGAGATATTGTCCCAACATCTCGCAAGCCAGCTTTGTTCTTCCCACTGTGCGTTATTGCGGTCGGCCGACAGCCATTTACTCACAACCACCACTCACGTTCTAGCAAGTCTTCGTTCTTGTCTTCCATGAGCGCATCCTTAGCGAGACTCCGGACTAAGCATCTTGACATATCTGTGATGCGAGGGGTCGACAAGGACGCTGCCTTCTTTCTCAACTCTTGTGTGAGTTTTTCGGACGAGTACCTGAACACTGTGATCGCCGCCGTTATCTCTAGAACGACTGGCGTAAGGATAGGGCGTTTCATGTGAACCACTATGCTTGCCTTTGACGTCACAGATTCGCTTCATAGCCTTCTTTGTACACTCAAGGGCGCCGAATCTCATTACATCTTCGACTTTCACAGACGCCGACATGTCCTGCGAAGTACTGGTCGTGGATTCCTCTACTATGTGCCTTGCCGCGTCTTCAAATATATCTTCTCGCGGCCGAAAGCTTCCAATGCCACCATTGGGCTTTCAGCGTGGTTAGAATGTATTTTGCCGGTATAGTAATCCCGCTTTACCTGCTTGATTGCTCGAAGAATAGGTATCAAGAGGAACAGTGGGTCCACGGGTGTCATGACAAGGAGTTTTCCATCTGCCACTCGTTCAGCACCAACGCGACTGAGTTCGGCAAGACATACCAGAGATGACCTCGTCGCCGTTAAACCAAGAACGTGCGTTGGGTGGTTCGACCGCTTGCACCTCTAGTATCTTCGAGACCCGCTTTCGGTCGGCCTCGTCCCCACTGTGGACGGGCTCATGAACCAAGAAGAGTGACGCAACGCCTGAAACGCAACGCTCAAAATGGTGATTATCGCGATGAGATGTGATGCACCTGTTCTAGGGTGAGGAAGGCGCAGGAAACAGGGTGAATGTGGTAACCCGTCAGGTAGTTGTGATACAAGGGTATCTATCACGTCTAAGACGCCAACTCATTGTTTGAACTGCGGCTGCGGGGGAACCTGACCTACCTAGAGGCAGCACAGCAAAGTTAGTATCCATCGCATGCAGGCTCTTTCGCTTGTTCCCCTCAACAATGCTCATTGATCACGTGGGGACGCGTTGTTGACGCGTTGTTTGGTTCACATCCCAAATGAATCATTGTTGTCCACAAAGAGGTGTATGTGTATGTACAAGAACGAAGGTTGTATATACAAGCCAGCAAAAAGTGGGCTGGCGACCAAGATTCTGCTTCTCTCTGCTCACTAGATTGCTACACAAATAATTCCTGCTGCCACACCATTAACCGTCACAGTGGCGGCTGCTGATGCTGTCTGACCCGGTGGGCACGCGGCTACACCCGCAGTAACCAATGCAGTTGCAGACGTCGTGGTCGTTGCAGTCGAAGACGACATGGATGTCACGGTTGCAGATATTGCGGATGTTGTGGTTGCAGACGCCAATGTCGTAGTCGCAGATGTGGCTGGTGCGACAGAGCTCGACGACGATGAGCTGGTCGTGCTCGATCCGAAATTAACTTGATTTGTGGCAGATGATGCTGAACCAGTCGTACCCGAGCCAGAAGTACCTTGATTTGTGCCTGAGGTAACGCCTGAACCGGATGACGCTGAACCACTGGGTCCCGAACCAGACGAGGAGACACCATTGTTGGTACCAGAGGTACCCGATCCAGGAGAACCCGAAAACGCCGTATCAGTGCCAGAGCCGGAACCAGATGACGAAACACCGTTGTTGGCACCGGGAGGATCTGAACCAAGAGAACTCGAAGACGCTGCATTAGTGCCAGAGTTAGAGCTGGGATCGGAACCAGACGCTGCTCCGCTGTTGGCACCCGGGTCACCGCTGCCAGAAACCGAAGATGCTGCAGAACCATTGGGACCGCCAGCACTTGAGTCACTACCTCCACCAGTTGAAGATGCGGAACTACTTGCTCCCTGATTGCTACCCCCACTTGCACCGCTTCCTGTTGCAGCGGAACAACTGGGATTCTGTCGAGCAAGAAGCATGCCGCTGGTGGAATGCTCGTGACTATGACACCAGACGAGGAGATCGGCGAATGTACGCCTGGACAGGCCGACGGGAGGCGCGACGGCGTGACGGTTAAGGAGCGTCAGCGTCACGTGCGGATTTGGGTAATTGATACCTGCGATGACGCATGAGATGGACGTGGTCTACATATTCGATTGAATCTGTGAATTGCTGTAGTGGGATAGAGACTAACGACACTGACCTCATGAACCAGAGTTAACGGGTAGGACAACACGCCAAGGGGAAGTAAAAGGGCGAGGCGGATAAAGGAGAGCATGATTTAAAGAGCGCAAAAGTAAAGACGAAGTTGTACAGAGAAAGGATGGGAGTCGAAGGCAAGGTTAGAGCAAAAGACCCGCATCCCTGTCTAAAGGTCTTTAACGACGAGGTGGCTGACGACGAGGCTGACTTGTCAGCCGTCGTACTGTCATAGTAAATAGTACTCTGTCAGCCTCCTGCAACAGCGCGGGAAACGCAGGCACTTACAACCAGATGGGACAATTGGTGTATGTCACCGTCGAAGGGCAGTTCCAGGCGATATCACGACCGCGGTAGCGCGTACAAGCAAATTAGGCACATTTGCAATCCTGACAATGGTTCTTAGTGATGATCATGGGTCGCGAGAATCTCCAAGATGAGAAGCCAAAAAATGGGATGCTTTGTAGCCGTCGCGGTCAACTGGGATGATGTCAAGCTTCGTGCAGACCAGGAGTCCGTTGATCTGAGATTCGCTCATCGTCGAATACTATACATGACATGTGCTAGTGGAGCTGGGACACGTCGCCGGTTAACCTACTTGGAGGCGAAGTGTGGCTCGAGTCTATAAACACCGAGTAATGAAAGCAAAGTGGTATGAGTGATGGCCGTGGAAGCTGTTGGGGGGCAGTGGAGAAGGGCGGGTAGGGGTGATGTAGAGTGGAGCGGTGGGAAGAGGGTATGGGACGAAGAGAGCGGTGAGAAATGGTGATCTGCGTGCTCATCGTTGCTGGCAGTGAGGATGTGATTACGTCACCACCCAGGGCAACATTGCGGACCGCGGCGGAGGCCGTCCGGACCAAAAGAAGAGAACGTGCGCGAGTGACAGCGGGTAGTTCCAGTCGATAACGGCACTTGCACAGCGAGGCAAAGCATTCACAGGGCCGCACACGCTGCAGTGGGAGCGAAGAAGACCTGGCACAGGTGAGGCGGCGAGAAGAGCAGTTTTGGGCCCAAAGCTGCATGTCAGCTGAGTCGACTGGCGACAGCGACCGTCGGGAGATTTGTAGCCAAAAATGATAAAAGAGACGAATTTTGTGCATACAATAAAGGAAATAAAGTGCAAAAATTGCGGGTTTCGTGTCCAAAAAAATGTGGCACGGTACTACCGGAGTTCGTCACGAGCGGTGACGATGGGGCCTTGCCCGGCGTTGTCCGTAGCGATGGCCACGCGTGTGAACATTTTCCTCAACAGCATCCTTGACGACCTCTTCCCTCCTCCCCTCTCTCCCCTCAACCACCACCACGCACCCCGTCCTTCGCATGGCGCTCAACCCCGACGCTCTCAACCTCAACTATGACAGCGAGGACAGCATGCAGGTCGACTCCGACGATGACAACACAGTCCAGCGCCCTCCCTCCCTCCACCCCCTTCCAGATCCAGATCCAGACGCCGACGCGGATGCTGACCCGGATGCAGACGCAGAGGGTGACGCAGAGTATGTCGACGATACCACCTCTGCAATCTTAGAGAAACCAGTTGCAGGTCCGTCCACCTACTCACACAAGGACTATGTGCGTCGTCTCTTTCTCTCCCTTCTCCCTTCTAACCCTCGGTGCTCTCCGCAAGGATGCGGAAGATTCGGTATGTCGTCCTTTCATATCTTGCGTCCTCTATCTCTCTTGACCGCTTATCTTCTTCCAGGGCTACGAAGACCATGCTGAAGACGAGGATGACGAGGACGAGGACGAGGACGATGCTTCTTATGCAGATGACGAGTATGGCAAGAAGAAGGCTTCTAGGAAGAAGAAGAAGAAGGCTCCTCCACCCTCTTCCGCTCCTCGGCCGAAAGGTTCGTATGTCCTCATGTATATCTGCGGTTCCATTGACGATCGACCCGAGCAGCTATACGTCACGCTTCATCAGATTCAGACTCAGATTATGGTGCGCGATCAAAGAAAAAGAAGAAGCCTCGCGTCTCCGGGGAGGAGATACGTGTCTCCAGTCGTGGAAACAAGATCCCGAATTATTACGAGGATAGTCAAGACCTTGCGATGCTCTCGGAGGAAGCCGTTGAGACATATTATGTTGATCCCTCGCTTACCAAAGAAGACGACGAGATTGAGGCCGTCCTGAGTCATTGCAGAGACGAAGCCCATGAAGATGATCCCGAAGATTTGTGGTATAGCAACGTGGTATGTCGCAAACCATATTCCCATTCATGCTGTGCTGAAAAGATATTACAGCGTTTCCATATCAAGTGGAAGAATTTCTCCCACCTACACAACACGGATGAGACATACGAATTTTTAAAGCGTTTCAAAGGTTTGAAACGTGTGGACAATTACATCAAGGCGTACAAGTCGTATCAAGCGAAGCTCAATGCACCAGGCCTTTCCACGGAAGACGCCGAAACACTTCTTTTGGACAAGGAGCGTGAAAAGGAGGAGCTAGAGACCTACAAGACTGTCGAGCGCATCGTCTCGCATCGCGACAGTGCAGAAGTACCCAACGGCACAGATTATTTCTGCAAGTGGACTGGCCTTAATTACGAGCATTGTACCTGGGAGGACGAGAGCGAAATTCGCCCAATAGCCAAAGCTCAGATTGAGGCTTATCGTGCCCGCGAGGCCGAAGCTAAATTTCCATACAAGAGTGTTCAGTACGCCCGCCATCAACGACCAGCATTCCAGAAAATAGTGATAGATCCGGATTATATATCGG
>JBBPJN010000027.1:0-39338 GCA_038088755.1 Boletus aff. separans
GTGTCGCCGCTCACCCACCCTCTGTTCGAGCCTCCGAGGAGCCGTATACACAATCACTTATACTCGGTCCCTTTCCGCGGGATGCTGTTGATGCCGAGGTCGAATACATCCGTACGCTACATGCTGCACACCACAGCCTAACCAGTCTCCGTGGCGTCATGGACCGCGGTCAATCAATGTATGAGCGAAGCAGAGGAAAAGCAAGTTCTGCGAGCTATAAACGAGCCAAGGAAATGGCAAAGTCAGGCGATGGATGGGCTGGGGACGCCCAAGGGGTACATCCAGTATTGTCACTCATGCAGCAAAAAAAGACGGAAGACGGTGAGGTTATCACGTCATTTGACGAGGATAAAGAGAGGGAGGATAAAAGACTCGCAATGGTCCGGGCTGTGAGTGCGTTTAAGCCTGCAGAAACCGTCTTCGAGCTTGGGACGCGAGGTAAAGGGGGGACCGCGAATGCCGCATTGATGAAGGAACGCAGGAAAGCGCTAGCGAAAGCGGCAGAGAGAACCGTAGTGCCAGCGTCTTCATCCGCAGCCGCTGAAGCAGAGAGCAAAGGCCCGTTACCGCAGGGTGATGTCGAGATAGAGATGGCCGACGAAGAGGATATTGTGGTACGCATGGTTCCGTGGTATGACTGGTGGATCGGGCTCATATATTTTGCAGGCTGTGTTTGGAAATTCAAACAAAAAGAAAGGGAAAAATAACTGGCGCGACGAGGAATTTTACATGTCGCACCATCAGAAGGACGCCAACACCGAAAGGGGGTATGTTCTCCTGCATCCCATGCATATCTCCTGCTGAGTTACGATTGCCAGATACTCGCTTACTGATGGTGCATCTTCGTTTGCCGCGCAAGCCCAAGGGGCTACATTCGATGTTGCGGGAGATGTTACAGTGGCCGAGAGACACCGACACAACAGACTGACATGGGACAAAAAGAAGAAAAAGTTTATTAAAGGAGACGGCAGTGGTGCAGATAACATCAAACTTGTGCGGACGGAGAACGGGACACGGCTCCCTGCGACCTACCGGAGTGGCCGTTTCGATGAATGGAAGAAGAAAACAAAGGTGGCTATACCGAAGATTGGAGAGCGGGAAGCGGTGCAACCTAGTTCTGTGCGCACGAGCGGTGGAAGGCGATGGAGACATAACAAGGTGTTTGAGGCGAAGCCGCTCGACAAGTTATCCAAGGACTACGAACGGAAAATGAGGCAGCTCAGGAAGAAGGAAGAGACTGCGAACCGCGGAGAGAGCGAGGGTTCGCAAGCGCAGCCGGTCAAAAACACTGGGAAGTCGCCGAAGAAGAATAGCGGCAAACGACTCGGAGGAAAATCCATGCGACGTGTCAAGAGTGAAATCAAGACAGTCGACCAGATCCACAAAGCCCGGAGAACTGCGGAGAAGAGACGGGGGAAGAACGCCCGGCCAAGCCGGAAAAGTAAAAGATAGTAGTCTACATCATCTGTCTGGTTGCCAATGTTGCCACGAACTATCTCCCTGTTCATCTATGCCACGTCTGAATACTCCCACTTTGCACCTTGGCCAGGTATCACCAGTACATTTTCGCCTTGGAGCAAGTCCACACCCACGCTTCTTAGTGCATTGACACACCACTCAGGGTATCCCTGGTCGCCATAAAAATTCTTGAAGAACGTTCGGAGGTACTCGGGGAATCTTCCTTCCACGATCGCATCTCGAGCCCCGCCCATCACCTGTGCCTGGAACACCAGATTATGCTGCGTCAGAGCTGTGAGTCATACGTCAGGAGAATGAATCGGTAATTAGAGGCGAAGTCAAGATACCGTGCGCCCCTGCGGTCTCAATCGTGACAATATGGTGCAGCATCGCACGAGGCGTTCCGGTCCTACAGGTCGGGCAGGGACATTTGTCATCTATTCGATCCATGCTTTTTGCATGCCTTTTCAGCCCTGGGCGAGGCTCAACACTCGGTCTAATAGGGCGACATACACGTACGAAGGTTCAGTGGACCCTTGAAAGTCAACGCAACCCCAAATCTAGCAGTCCGAGTAGGGAATACACAATCCGCCTGAGGAAACTTTTCGTCGGTGCTCCAATCCCGTAGCTGGGTTAGCAAGACGCACCATGTCAAT
Organism: Boletus aff. separans; assembly: GCA_038088755.1. Lineage (NCBI taxonomy): Eukaryota > Fungi > Basidiomycota > Agaricomycetes > Boletales > Boletaceae > Boletus > Boletus aff. separans. The sequence continues at coordinate 2,115 of JBBPJN010000027.1, forward strand.
GCCAAGTGCCACGCAGACCAAAAGATCTGTAGCGGTGACCAATTAGTCAAGAGTGAATTGACAGCTTGCTGTAATATTGACCCTCAGCAAAGCCAACACCCATTGAATATCGTGGTCCTGAATAGCGACGTGAAACATTGTGTCGTGCAGGGTGTGAACGGAGGCTTACGATCGATTGGCAGTTTGTCGGCGCATTGTTTCATGCTGTGGACGGTGAGGACATTGCAAAGGCAGCTGCGTGGGTAATCCTTACATTCTCCAGAACAGATCTAAACGCATTCAAGGCGGAAGTCGTTCCCCGAATGATTGCAGAACATACCTTTCCCTTCGCCTCCACTTAGGCCCCCAATGGCGTATCCGGCTACGTGGTCCTTCCTTTCGATCATGGCATCCAGGCACTTATCACGGAGAGTAGGGTCCAGCCCGCCCTGGATTATTGCAAAAAGATTTTGCCTGTCCTTCCGCCCTGATCGCTCGTGTTGCTCGATGCAGCGATCAAGCCACCGGATGGAACGTTCCATAGCCTCGCCTACCCGGGGGCCAACGGTAAGGCTACTGACTAGGCTTCGTGAGGAATTTAAATGAATATATCTATATCTCACACTCAAGGACCCACCGACGTCATCTAGTTGCATGATAATATCCGCACCAATGGAGTGCTGTATCGAAATGCTTTCCTCTGGCTGGAAATCATCACGTCAGTCGCAATCAACACGGATTAGTAGTGGCAAATTACAGTCAACATAGTGGGCTCTCCAGTGAAAGGGCTAGAAAACAGGGCTCCTTCCTCTGTGATATTTGCAAACTTATTCAGAGAGACAAATTGGAAGCCACCGCTATCCTAGATCGGGACGGAGGGTGTTTGTGTTCATGAAGCACGTCAATGGGAGAATTAGAAGCACTCACTGTCAAAATATTCCGATGCCATCCTTGAAATGCGTGTGCCCCACCCACCTCATCAAGCACTTTAGTTCCTGGTCTCAAATTTAAGTGGTATGCGTTGTTCAAAACGAGAGTGATGCCAAGAGATTCGACTTGTTGTGGTGTCAACCCTTTGATCGCAGCTTGGGTTGCAACAGGCATAAAGGTTGGCAGCATCGTGACGCCATCTTGACGATGGGGTTTGTCTGGCATCAACGTCTAATAAACGGAAATTACTCACGAGCAAGCTTCATGCGACATACACGAGCCTTGGTCGTGTGACACTGCGCAATGACTTGAAACTCCATCCCTGCGATTTCTTCAGCTAGGGAATGGTATTAGCGGTGGCAGTGCAACTGAGGCTTCCCGATCAAATCTCCTTGCGGTCCGTCCGGCCTGCGCCTTTTTCTTTTGTCTGAGACTACTTGCGGCGGGTCGTGTCATCGATGTTCCGCCTTGCCCGTCGATGCACCCGCTCATTCCCTGACAATACAAAAAACGCGTATCTGTCACAGAGACAGTCTCACAACGGCAGAAATCTCGTTCAAGAGCTCAGTTCCAGGCAATTCGTAGCGAATGTAACACGGTGATTCCAAGACTCGTGGTCTACGAGCTCACTCGCTAAATGAGAGTCTCGTCAGGCCAGATGATTTCGTGAAGCACCTTGAGCAGCGTCGCACCGTCTATCTTGGGATAGATCCCACCGCAACATCACTTCATGCTGGTCATCTTCTTCCTTTGATGTGTCTGCTGCATTTTCAACTGTGCGGTAACGACGTGATTGCGCTTGTGAGTGGCCAAATGACAGGCCAACTTTTCGTCGTTCCGTGACTTATTGGCCATAGATTGGTGGTGCGACAGGTTTGGTTGGAGATCCTTCTGGACGTGTGACGGAACGCCAGCTAGCCGAGAAAACACAGATTGAGCTGAATGCACTGAAGCTCACCCAAGCCATCCAGAAATTCTTTAGTAGCGCGGCCACGTATGCAAAGGACAGATTGTCGATCCGGTCATCCACGCTGCCTCCATTGCAAGTCCTCAACAACCTCACATGGCTGAAGGGTGTCAACTTGCTCGATTTTCTACGTACGACTGGCACACATTTCCGAGTGAATAACATGCTCACGAGGGATAGGTATGGTTTAATTTATCGTCGCTATCTTTCTGACTTGGCACGGGCAGTGTGAAGACGCGGATGAGTACTCAACAAGGTATCTCCTTCACCGAGTTCACCTATCAGCTCCTACAAGGTTACGACTTTTACGAGCTGTACAGAACCCATAGATGTACCATTCAAATCGGTGGATCCGACCAATGGGGGAACATTCTATCTGGCGTAGAACTTATAAACAAGGTTGAACAGAATGGACTCTCTGGGGAAGACGTCGCAAAGGAGAAAGGTTTTGCGTTGACAACTCCACTTTTAACCACATCACGGGGGGAGAAATTTGGCAAGAGCGCAGGGAACGCTATCTGGTTGGAGCACAGCTTGACCAGTTACTTTGATTTCTACCAGGTCCGTCCGGCCTTTTGTAAGGTTCCGGATGTTAACTCGAGTGCTGCAGTTCTTCATGCGGACGAACGACTCGGACGTGGAGAAATACCTCAAGTTGTTTACATTGTTACCTGTAGAGGAGATATCTTCTGTTGTGCACGATCACCAGGTACACTCCCTGCATTCTTTCCGCCAAATGCGACCCTAATGCTCGCCAGGCGTCTCCAGAACATCGTATTGCGCAAAAATTATTGGCACAGGAAGTCACACTAATGGTTCACGGCCGTCAGTCATTGTTTTGTCGACCTTTGAAGTGACTAAACTCACTTTTACCGTTAGAGGATGGATTGGAGGCAGCCAGAACAGCGACCCAAGTCCTCTTTGGCACGGATTATACCACACTGAAGGCTGAGCAGATCATCAAATCGCTGACCGGCGATCCCCGACTTGTATTTTGCACTGAGGAAGAGATGTTCAGTACCTCACTACCGACCCTGGTAGCAAACCACAAGCTCGCATCGTCCAAATGTAAGCCTGGAAATGTTATTTTTGATGCTCAGCTAACAACTTTAAAGCGGCAGCACGCCAGTTGGCTCAAGCAGGTGGATTATACCTCAATAACAAAGCACAACGCGATCCACGCTTCCTTATAAGCCGAGAGGTCCTTATTGACGGCAAAGTGGCTATTGTGCGTGCCGGTAAAGACAATCATCGTATTCTAGTTTTGAGATAGACTACTTGCTATTCTTCTATTACGGATAGCATTGTTAATCAATGGTTTTCCAGCGGCTCGTATGTGCAATATATTCTGTTACGTTGAAGGGTTTCATATAAATGTACAGTGTTTTGGCGCGTTGTAACTGATCGGACGAATTCTTCGCGTGACTGAGCAGACGCAACTAGTTTTCCTGTAGAGACGCTTTTTTCTCGAATGAGATCGCAAGGTCCTATTGGCAGTGAAGAGTTTAGTGCGCGATAGTGAAAATAGGGTATAGGTCCCTTACTACAAGAGAAGACACACTCAAACGTCGCGAACGCAAGTGGGTATGAACGTCAGACCCATGAAGAGCTTGATCCAGAGTAGATGAGATGTCATAATCCTAAATTCGTCGTCTAGTCGGAGATCACAGACATTGAAAACCAAAAGCCCACTAGATATAAGGAGTTCATTTGAAGTGCTCCATAAGAGCCATCTCCCTGAGTTAAGGCCTGTTTGACGCAGAACTACGATGAGTACGATTTTCCAGCAACAGAAAGAAAGGCAAAGGCGTCTTACCATAATCCTCTCACGAGTTGACGGCTTCACTCTCGGGTAGGGATGAAATCTTAAAAGGTATGATGAACGGTAAGCTGGAAGCCGTCCAGTGTCCATTTAAATGTTGGGATGGTGGCAGGAACGAAGGTTTGAGACGTGTCCAGCTTCAAGACTCGGAACAAGTCCAAGCGACGAAAGAAAAGGGACAGAGAGGAGGAAAAAAAAATTCAAGGCCCCATTTGTTTAACCTCAGACTCCGTGTCCAGGGTGCTGTGACGGCAAGACCGCACCAAACGCGCATACGCTTGCGGAACTCGGTTCGTGACAGTCACTGCTTCGTTCGCGCTGCGTCATTTTGCTTCCGCAGAACAGTGTCAACAAGTAGCCGCGCGCCATACCAAGGCTACCTGTTGACTACTTTTCTAGAAAATCCCCACAACTCAAGGTGAATCTATGCTTCAAGTGCCCTAACTTGACGAAGGTCTGGAATTTGGCTAGACCCCTCGAAATTGGAACACCGCTGGCTAAAGAAAGAGAACATTGTGTGGTGCGCGCTCGTTGGAAATGTTACAAAGTGCACCGATCATCAAGCACTTCGGCGACAGAGATGGTGCGGTTTCAGATACCTGCACAAATTCAACCACTGATAACTATGAACCCAACCCCAGGGAGAAGAACGTACGCAGGTGGGAATTGAGACGTGACATTGTCACACAATAGGGGGGATGTCACGTCACGTTAGATGGGCACAAGGCAAGTTATCCAAGACCACCATTGTCCAAGTGTGCAACTCAACGTGTGCTCGTCAAGCTCTTCAAAAAAAAAACAGCAAGACGTTTGTGTGAGGTAGTATGGCTGCAAATCTGCAAATAAACCTTGACCACTTCAAGCAATGGGGAGAACCAACACTCCAGTGCGACTGGCCACTGACCGCGAAGTTTCGGTCCAGCCAATTAGCCAACGAGATGTCCCCCCATCGTATGAATGTATAAGAGTGAACCAAGACACTCACTCAACAGTTTGACACGGGTAAACCCCTGGAGCCCTATGGTATTCTGCCGTGACCTCCACGTCCACACATGGGCGGTAAATAAAACGCTTGTGAAGCCGCAATGGGCGCGAGCGTGGCACCAGTAAGTGGCGAACGACAAGACGTGTGTATGACTTGCTGCGATCAAGAGAACCGAATTTTTCACCGTACGGTTGTCTTGACAAGTTCCCCAAGATGACCCGTCTTCGATCTGCTGGTGTCGTGGAATTTTGCCATACAAAAGGATCGACTGGCGCAGTGCGCGACAACTTGGTGTTCATCAAGACGGTGAGCGTTCTCTGAACGAAAGAATCCTCGACCGTCGGGGAAAACTTTGGGCACAAGAAATGCGCGATTAATGCCTTGCTATTATACTGTCGTTGGAACAACGAAGAAAAGGGAGCAAGACGTGCGACACGGCGGGCAAGAGCAAGAGTGCCCTGGCTGCTCGGTTCTAGGCGAGGATTGCCACAACTCCGCTCAATGGGTCGCAACAAAACATTACATGCCACAAACTCGGTGGACATTTGAATCTCAGCGGGCTCTTTGCCTTTGGCTCCCCTCACCACCGTCCCTCTTCCCCCCCTCGACGCAGGGCGATTAGCCTTTTTTTTTGCCTCCAAGTTTCTCCGAGTAAAGAATTTATTTCTACTGATCAGCGGTGCAATGGCATTCTCGGCGGCGAGAAGGGTTCAGTGTCTGGCAAACCTCCCTCCAATTTTTTCTCAGGACATACCGTGTTCAGGATATCAATTGATCGAGGCAACAAGTGTGAGCGTGCTTAACTTAATCGAGGACACTCTACTCACACTCCACAGACACTTTTAACGACGGCTCATCGCTCATCACGGTGTCTTTGCTTAGGCTTCAAACCCTCAGAATGCACCGCGTTTGCACGCCCGGACAAATAAATAGTGCAAGTCAAATTGCTCTGACGCATTGGTGTGGGTGTCGATCACAGACATTCGCTTGGTATCCTGGTGGAATCATCTACTCCACTGCGAGATCGAGCATTCCCGCTGGCCCCGAGCTATAAAAGTCCCTGTGAACCACCAAACGAATTCCCCATTCCTTGTCCTTTACCCGCTCACATAGCGCCCGCGTCCGCTCATCATTCGCTCCCACTCATATGCAGGATCCGAAGAAAGAGATATCCAACATCATCCGCACGCTTTGCACAACGCGTGACGCGACCGAGTTGGATGCCACTGTCGAGAAGTACTTCGCCCCGGACGCCAAGTTTTCACACCCGCTGTGCAGGGCCAACTCTCGCAACGAGATTTCAGGCCTCTTTCAATGGTACAGGCTCGCTAGTCCGGAGACGCAGATCAAGATTCTGAGCGTCAGTGAGTATTCGAGTTATGAAACCTGATGGGCGGATGAGCTGACGTCCTTGCCATGCGCAGTGTACGACAACGAGTTGAACGTTCTCGTTGTTGAAGTTCAAGAGAAGATCAACGTCTGGTTTAATCCCCTTCCAACCAAAACTGGCAGGTGAGTTTACGCCACTCTTCCGCTTTCAGTCGTCGGTTCATCGTCCTTTGTCTGTGACAGGATGGTTGTTCGACTTCAATTGAAGAAAATGAACGGAGCTCATTACATAGTTCTCGAAGAAGACTTGACGCATCCTATGGTAAGACCTATCTACGTAAAAGTGCGGTTTTAGTTTGTGGTGACGCCGTATCGACCAGGATCAAATTGGGTTTCTAGCCTCCCCCCTCGTGCCCCTTGCAGCATTGTATCTCAGGCTTGGTTGTCTTCTCTCGAACTTGGGCGCGTGTGTGCTCAGGAATGTCGGGCTAAACTCGGGTCTGCGGGGTGGTAGTGTTAGTTATACAGGGTTGGCGGAAGCCGCTGGACTGGCCCGAACGACTGGTAATAAAAGCAATGGACACGCTGTGAAGGAGTAGAATAGTGTTTTGTGGTCACAGATAGAACGCGCGACTTGGTCAATAGATTTCGCATTTGGATGCGGAAATTTCACTGAGTCGACCACGATCTGTGAAACAATGCCATCCTGGTCGCCGTCGACCCCATCGTCGTCTATCCCCCTCGGCTCTGGGGAGGACTCGCGTCTTCTGTCTCAATCCTTGCCATCTCCCGATCCGTTTGACGCGTCCTCGAACGATCACACCAGTACTGGTCCTGGTGGTGCAGATTTATCTCTCTCAGAACTTTCGTTATCGGACAAACCCTACAATCGTGATGGCCCTCGTTTCAGCCTTCTCGCACCACCCCCTGCACCTTTGCGCTTTTCTGCCGACCAGAGCACTATTATAGAGGGCGAAGAGCACGAAGAGGGAGGAGATACTGGTATCGACAGGCACGATGACGCAAACAATACGATAATCGCACGCGTCGTCACCGGAAAATCTCGCGAAGAAAAGCTGCAAAGCGATCTGTTCATCCTCCGGAAACTCAATGCGTCTTTCGCGGTGTTGAACGACGCCCTCCAAGCAACCAAGGGTGCAACCGAGGTGTGCCTCGGCCTTTTGGATCGCGATCTACATACCATGAAATCTAAATCGGCGTCTGACGCGTCCTACTTTTTTTTTTTTTTTTTTGCCAGCAAGTGGCGGCACAGCTGTCACAAACCGATGCATTGTTGGACAAGTATGTCAATATGCTTGCAAAGTCCGAGACGGTGACGCGCTTGATTTTTGATGAGAGGTGGGGGGGTGCAGATGCTGTGGGTATACTCGACCAGACCTGGTGTGCGAGAGCTTTGCTGAAACAGACACCCGCAGGATGAGGAACAGCTTGTCAAGGAGCGCGAGGAAGCTCTTGAACGGCGAGAAAGGGAGGAAGTGGCACGCAGAGAAGCAGAGGAACGCGCGCGCCGGGAGGCAGAAGAGGCAGCGCAGCGTGAGGCAGAAGAGCGCGCCAAACAAGAGGCGGCTGCAGCACTCGCAGCCAAGGCTCCTGCAAAGGGCCGAGGTGCAAACGTTATCGGTAGTGGTGTTAGGGGTGTTAGAGGAACTCGAGCAACTGCGACCGCTATGGCGTCTCGTGGAACGAGAGGATTGTCGAGGACTGGTACGCAACGATATCCTCTTTTTTTTTGCGCTCAGGTTTACAGGAAATTATCAGCATCCACGTCTACATCTACGTCTACCATTCCTCGCACGAGGTCAGCTAGTGCAACTGGCAGTGTTGGTAGTGGTGGAGGTGGGCCGCGGCCAAGTTCTTCTGCAAGTAGAGGTTCAGGATTGCCAAGGGGTGTTCCACGGAGAGGTTAGAAGATCGCTACACCACCCTTTGCATGCTTCGACCATCCTTCGCAAGTCCGCTCGGCTGTGCTGGGCTGTGTATCGATTACAGCCCGGGTCGCACATTCGCTCAGAGTTGCAACCCCGGACATGTACGCTCTCGATGGAATACGTACTCCCCTCTTAACATGGTGTGGATGTACGAGAGCATTCTGTAACTTCTTATAGTCGCCAATCTCGAGATAATGTGCCAGCCAAACTTCGCGTACAGAATCATCCGCTCTATTCATGCCAGACATGATTTGCTAGGCCAGCTGGAGGCCTGCTGTGGCCAACGGCGGGCAGCACTGAGACGAGGTGGGCAATAGAACTGCAGCACGCTCTATACGGGCGACCACGAAGTACGGGCACGAGACTTCTGCGAAGCGCGGTAGTACGTATGTTTGTACACGTGACTGTATGCCAATATCCTGGTTTACCGAAGCATCTGCCCCATACATAACTCAGCAAGACCCCCCGAGATGCATCTCACATATTTCGTCTATTGATCCGCAAGTCAGAAACCCATACCGGAGGAGATGGTCGCCCAAATGGTGTTCTGAAGTGTCCAAAATACATGAGTCAGGACAGTCAACGCCAACACGACCGAGAAACACGCAAGATCAGAGGGCCAATGGACCCGTGAGACGTGCCTACCGTCGGGTTCTAGATGCATTTCGCCAACGTATCCTCTCCATCCTGAACCAACAAACTTGGTCCACATCACAACTGACGGAGGAAAAGCATGGGAAAATATAAAGGTACTCACTCTGCAGCATTCATCGGAACCATAGTGCCTTTGGAAATAGGCGAACGGACATCGGTTTCCGGAGCTACGCCCTGATGTGGTACATGTGTGAACCCGGCATGTTCATACGAGTAATCCACATCCAAATCGACTCGGAGCCTTTCGGAAGGATTCTTGGCCGGGTTGTCTGTGCTCTGTATACGACCCATTATCGTGATGATCGGAGAAACACAAGCATCAACGTATCGATGACCGTTGGCGAGGGCGGGCCCGATCGCCGGAACCGCCGGTAGGGAGAGATAGCAAGTTTCGTGAGAGCAATTCGGAGGGCAGTGAACCACGATGGCGCTTCGTTCATCTCTGCCACCGCGAGGTACCAACTGGACGTGCGATCTGCCATCGTTTCTTGGGCCGGGAGCGTGCCGAGTAGGTTGTTCGGCAAGACATTTGTCGCCCACTGAATAATCAGGCTCCCATTCCCTCCCTTTGCCCATGCGGTGACTTTCTAGAAGCTGGGTCGAGCGTGACTCGCAGCCCAAACATTTGTCCTCGGGTTCTCGGCTTGGCAAGGCGGGTAAGGATGAACTTGGAGTGAGTCTTGAATGCCTCCCGCGGTCAGTTCTGACGAATGGACTGTCCACTAATGAAAATTGATGTCGCAGTGGCAAACTGCTGTCAGGAGTCTCACCTATGGGAACAGTAGATGTATCTCTTTTCACGGGGCTTGGTGATCGCGTCAGAGGACGGGATTTGACCTTGTCCGGATCAAAGACACGAGATTTCGGGAGCCAAACGCGAGAATCGACATTCTCCATGTCCGCGAGGTCGGTTAGGCTTCGATACTTTACACCTTTATTTTTGGATGGTGAGTCCAGATGCAGAGACATACACCTCGGGGACTTCGAGGTGTGTTCCTCCGCACCGGGACGCGGGTCCGAAGATGAGGGGGTGGAGGGAGGCGAGTCCCAGTCCGATACTTCGAGCTGCAAAGACACCCCTTTAGCGTCCGTTCCGAGGAAGCGCTCGTCAGAGAAAACTGAGTGGGCTCTCGATGTGCTGGAACTAAACGTGAAATGTGGCAATGGTCGCGCTACAGGACTATCGGGAGGATCGTCGTCGTCCTGGTATAAAGATACATATACTTGCGTAACCCCTGTTGCAGGAGATGAAGACGTCGAGCATGACTCTGTTGCCGAATCTCTCAATGTTCGCCTGAGCTTGGCGACTCGCGAACGGGCAGGTGAGAAGGGCTGCGTCTGCAACGCCGCCGACTCGGCTTCCCTTTCCCAGTCCAAGGGTGACCTCAACAACGCAGCCTCTTCCCCAAGCGGTGATAGCGGTACGTTCTTTTCGGACTTGCCAGTAGACTTGTCCTTCTTTCCTGCATCTGGATATGCTTTGACTTCACCTCTTGCCTTGGCAGCTTCGAACGCGCGAATAGCTTCATCCTCTGAACAAAAGCTTTGATGAATTGAGCCTCCGGGAACATTCTTGGTCTTAGGCCCCGCTTCAATCCTGTCGTCCAACGGCGAAGTCAGTATTTATTTTCGTCCCAGACGCGTCGAACCGTCGCGTCTCCGGGGGTGGAATGGGCACACACCAAGTTGAATATACACCAGGCTCCTTGCCGACTATCACCACGTACCACTTCTGCTGGTGAACCATGTAAAAGAAAGATATATAAACGAATCGCTGGTATAGGGAGTGTGAACGTCGTTTCAGAAGACCGGAGGTTAATTAATTTAAGTGTTCAACTTTCACCACAAATTAGTCGTATCTACGTAAAGATGCCCTCAATGGCAGCAGGCAATACGCTACAGCTGATCTGCTCGTAATGCATAGGAAAATCTCATAATGCATACTACCAAATCCTAACTAGTTTAGCTGAGTGTACGAAATCCTCGCATACACTATGGGATTTGATTTTCCTATTCATTATGAGCATATCAACTGTCTTACAGTAAGTACTTACCATCCAGCACGCCTCGCATTCGGAGGCTGCTTTACTTAAAAGCTCAAGACCACAATTATCAGCCAAGGAAAACATGGTAACCAAGTGGCGGTGTCAAATCTATAATTTGAAAGCGAACCTCCTTTCCTAAGTAGTCCAGGTCATACAGCTATGTATCCACCACGACTTGATCGTCGCATTCGTACATTCGAGCATAGGTGAGCGATGACGTCTTGTAACATGTAAGGTACCTCTCTCCAGAAATCTCGATGTCTGCGGCCAATTTAGTCACGGATCAGAAACGAAACAAGTTAGCTCACGGTATCAAGTCCCAACCGCGGGCACCATATGTGGAATAATTGTAGTATGCTCCCAAGATGAAATATGCGGCAAACGCCAGAACAAGCCTGTTCACGGGATCAAATGACATTTGAATGTCAGGACAGCGTCGGGGAAATTTATACTTACACGAGAAAGAAGAACCCGAGACCACTGCCAACGCTCTCGATGGGTCTGTCTTCTTCCTTACTCCCACCACCCCCACCCCCACTGCTACCTTCATCTTCTTTTGGTGTCCCGGTGGTTCTACATGCTGCAGGCGAACTCCATTCGACCAGAATCTGCCCATTCTCATAAGATGAAAATTGCGGATCTGTTGTACTCTCTGCACACATCAACAGGATCTTGAGTGACTGGGGAACCGAACTTGACGAGGAGGGTGGGTAAGAAGCGCCGTGAAGTATCATAGCAACACCCTCGGGTGCTGGACAGTCCATCAATTTCGGGCACGACGTTAAAATTACATTCTCGCACGTACATGACAAGACAGATGTTTCGACGTTAAGAGATGACGATGTTGCAATGGGCACGACTGCCGTTACACGATCAGGGTTATCCGCCTTCCGGTTTATCGTGGTTAGGCATGCCCTTGTACCTAAAGGACACTACACAACGAGCTGCGGTCAGCCAAGAAAATTGTTCCATCTTCACGCATACCTGGTCCTCTGAAGCCCTATTCTCCACCTCCGCCAGGTCCGCGCATAAATTAAACCTTAGTTCATCCTCATAGGTGCTTGGAGGTGATTCCCTCGTGCGGTTGAGAACCTTGGTGCCTCCGAGCTCGGATAAATCGTATTTGGACTCCCCTACAGAGAAGTGGCAGTCGAATGATCCCGAGTCTTGTGCAGTAACGTGGAGTGCTGCAGAGAGGAGGAATGCAGTCGAGAGAAGGCGAAGAGTGTGTGGAAGTGCGGGTTTTCTATGTACTGACATTCTGAGGTCGGTGCGGATAACGAACAAGATGAGAGTGAGTGCAATGGAGAGGGCGTAGCTGGTCTGAATCTACCCTGTGATTACGTAAGACACGCGTGGACGCGTAAGTAAGGACGTCAGATTAGGCAGTACCAGCTTGACCTTGGACAACGACCATCTTGGAAATCACATTTGCAGTCATGGCAGGTCCAGATGCCCTCCTGCCTCTTATTTACCACGAGCGTCAGCAATCTGGCTCATCGCTTTGTGCCCAACATGCATTGAATTCGCTGCTCCGTACGTGGATCTTAGCGCTCACTCTTGATCAGACTTGTTGACACAGTTCACGCTCGGCAGAGGGGAACTATGTCAGTAATCTAAAATTTTCAGGGGCAGATTGATCTTTATCACATCACTTACTTGATCGCCCCAGTTCACTGCCCCGGATCTCTCTGAGCTTGCACATCACATAGATAATCTTGAGCAGAGCTACAATGAAGCTATTAGGGGCCATGCTAGTGCAAACATGGATGATACAGGTACTTCTCCGGGTTTGTACAACAAAGATCGCTCTTACTGTCTTCCCAGGGTTTTTCTCAGTTCAGGTCCTGGAGAACGCACTCCACGTATGGGGCTTAAGGTATGAATATCTAACGTTTCCATGTACAGATCTTCACCTTATCTACAGTCTCGTTCGGTGGCGTTCGGAAGCCATGAAGCCTTGTCATAGTTCTCCGCAGTAAGATTGTTTGACAAGCGTCTCCGTAATCAATCTCATAGCAACCCTCAGCACCCAGCTCGCCTTCGTGTTGAATCAAAACCAGCATTGGTACACCCTTCGTCATTTTGGCAGTTCTGGAGAAAACGGCCACTGGTTCAATCTGGACTCGATGAAGTCATCCCCTCAATGGATCAGTAAAACATATCTCGGCATGTTTCTCCAACAGGCGGAACAAGAGGGTCAGTTGATGATTTTGACAATATTCTATGGTTCTGACGAGTCATAGGCTATTCCATATTTGCAATAGTACCGATCGACCCTTCAAATGCACACCCTCTTCCTCGGTGTGATGCGGATGATGTTGCGTTGACTGTTCCTGATCCATCATCAACATCTTCGTCTGGGTCTCGTATCCCTTCATCTCATCCAGACTTTGGGGATGAGGACATGGACCTTCAAGCGGCCCTGCAAGCTTCACTAGCCTCTGCTGAAAGAGGCAGCAATACGAGCGGTAGTAATACCTTCAACAGACTGGATGACTACCCCTCGCCTGTAATCCCGTCTTCTCGCACCTTTCCGGGATTCCCGCCCGATCTCGCGTCTTCTGCGCGAGAGGGTTCCAGCGGAGGTCGACCGAACATCCCGCTCGCCCAGGATCGTTATGGCAATGCCGATGTTGACCCCGTGACTGCGTCAATAGAGAGAAACCGCATCATCATGGAGAGGATACGTCAGGAACAAGAAGCAGCTTTGCGAGAGCAGTACGAAGAAGAGATTACGCAGTTTGGCCAAGCGCAAGAACGACGACGAGAAGCTGAGGTGGAAGATGAAGATGAACTATTTCGAAGAGCAATGGAAGAATCGCTTGCTGAACATCGTGCTCGGACACGCGACGATGTAGAGATAATGGAGTCGGATAACGAGGAAGATCACAATGTACGCGCAACACGGCGGAACACCCATACGACGGACAGGGTTTACGACGACGACGATGCCGAGCTGCAGGCAGCCCTCAAAGCGTCTCTAGAGACTGTGCCACCTGGCTTCACTCTTCCTCCGAGTGCTCCACTACTGCCACCACAACGGTTGACGAACGAACCCTCCGCCGCAGAGGAGAGCGCGACCAAAACAGCGGAGGAGAGCGAGGTTGAAACCGAAACCGAGACTGAGACTGAGCCAGACGCGGAAGGCGTGAGCAATGAAAATGCTCCAGTTGCTAGGGAAGAAGTCAGTATAGAAGAAATACGCAGACGTAGGCTGGCGAGGTTTGGAGGCTGAGGATGTGCGAAAATCGAATTTCCAATTGACAAAGTATGCCTCTCTTTACCGCGAACTCGAATTTTATTCCCGTATCCTACAAGGTGATCCACGAGAAATCGCTCACTTCCGCCACGCTGTCCTAGCCCCGATAAGAGAACGGGATCAAAGAGACTAGTAGTAGAAAAGCACATCATCGTCAAATTAGCTCCTTGATTTTTCGCTCAGTGTTGTGGTGGAATTTAGATGCATTGCCTGAAGTGTGCGCCAGGAGACCAGAACCTCATTGCAAGACATAATCGAACGACCAGAAAGGCACCCAAAGCTGAGGATCGGATAATTGATTATAAACCATTTCGGCTAGACATGCAATAAAGCGTACAAATCGCATAACGTTTTACCTAGAGAACACATGAATCGAGAAATACGTTCAAGACTCTGGCGGCGGCGGCGAGGATCTTTCCTCTCCATTGCTGACTCTTCGCCGGCGCCCCAGCGCGAATCGCAAGTAACGAGAAAACCGGCGATTGTGTTGCATGGAAGTACCGGATATGCTGGCACGATTGGCCGGAGGTGCACCATTTTCCGCTGCTCCGGATATCATCGTCTCCAGCGCACGGAAATCTGATGGATAGATAATTCTCATCAGTTTTTCACTCCAGAAACGTCCAATTGCTGCCTCACCTTGTCGACATATTGGGCAGGATGCCGAAAGTTCGAGAAGCCAGGGGTCCACGCAGGATTGATGGAAACGGTGCTTTCCTTCGCATGGCAGCACTCGTAGGTCATCCCCCTCTTCAAAGTCGACGATACAAATTGGACACGTCTCCCGCCCGATGTAATCTGGCATGTCCTGCGGGGATGCAGGCTCGCGTGATGCTGCATGGCCCGCGGTGATGATTTGGGGTGGCAAATCAACTTGGTCCGTTCCTTCAGGTGCCTGATTGTCTTCCCTTGCCTCCTGACTAGTTGTGGCAACGGGCCCCGCCTGAGGTTCATCGTGGGTTTCATCATGCTCCACCGCATTGCTCAGTTGTGCTAGCTGCACAGCGTCTACAGGAATACCAGATCCAGTATTCATAGGAGCCGATTCAACATCTTTCGAACGGGACCCCCGATCATTTCCAGAAGATCCAAACTTGACGATAGGGAATGTGTCCAGGATCGCTCTTCTAAGACCCCCCGCCCGGCTCTGTCCACCGCCTAGTGTTGGATCCGGCGGACGAGGGCCATATCGCTCTGGATGCCTGATAGCCCTGATGGCCTATATATCGGTGAGCGGCATGTATCATTACTGTTTCGATTCGACGCACCCCTGATATAACCACACCACAAAACAAAGCAGACACGCAGCCAGTGATTGCATACAAAATTATCCTACGAAAAGAGTCAGGTGCGTCCAACCACTTGAGAGAGTCCCTTACATGGCAACGCCAGTGTCGTCAGAACTACCACTAGTGGTGCTCGTCGTCGTCGAGGTTCCATTGGCATCAGTCTGTATACCAGCACCACTTGCATTGTAAGCTGGCAGAGTGGCAAAAAGGAAACCAGGAGCAGCCGGATATCCGGATGCAATTGTGTTGTTAATCACTCCTGCAGCGTCATTCAGCATGGTGGCATTGAAGTATCCGTAATATGCCTCGCTGGATGGTCCAAACTGGCCGAATTCGTATTCAATACGTCTAAGCTCCGAAGTTGAATGGAAGTTGAATGGGGGTGGGAAAAGACAAACCGAGAAGCATTCAAGGTCTGGGTAGCAAAGACGTCCAAAACTGAGCTCTGATAACCCGGGTTGATCACGCATGTTTGAGAATAGAGAGAATACAGAACCTGACACAGAGGGTCATGAAGCTAAAACATGCCACAGAAGGTATCAGACTTACAGCTGACTTTGCACCACGGCCTCTTGCCATGGCGAAGATATCAGCTTGGTGAGATGAATTTGTCGAATTGGCATCACAAGACATAAAAGCAATCCATGGCGTAGTCGCTGAAGCGGTTCGCCCTCAATAGCGACAATAGGAGCGAACGCACACACGCACTAGCTTCGTCTGTGGCATTATCCTCAGTGAAGTGAACAAGAACGCCCTTGAGAGACGTTAGCAAGGCAAGAGGGGAACAGCATTGAACGCGCACCTGGACAAGATCGTTGCTGCTGGGAATAACTGACAGAGGTGTAACATACTCCCAGTCAGACCTTATGGACCTCATGTCAGGAATGCGGCCGGCAAAGGCACGAATCAGACAGTTACCCGTTCGCGTACCACTGTACATGAATACTAGGAGCATCCATTTGAATACTTGCTTGAACCGAGGCATTGGATGGATGGGCAGGTATGTACCCCTGCACCTCTGGCACAAGTGTGACTAGGAAGAATAAAAGGGGAAAACAAAGGAAAATCATGACTGGTGGGGAAGAGGTGGCGAGACGTCGACCTCGAAGCGAGGGACGTCTCCGTAGTTTTAATGGCCTCAAACTTGGGGCGTGGTTGATGCCAGCATGCACAGGGAAGGCATCGCCAATTAAGTGATCGATTAGTCATTAGCAAGGTACATAGCCGCGGAACAAAACAGGACCATATATTGATGACAACGATTCAAGTTACATGTCAAGTACATATAGCACTTCGAGTCCATGTCGGCCGGGAGACAGACACAATACAAGAGGGACGAATCATCTACCCTTCACGGACGACGTCCTTGACAGCAGCAGCAAATATCTCACAACCCTTCTTCAAGTCTGACTGGGAAATGTTCAGTGGCGGAATGAACCTGACAACCTCGTAGATCGACGTGGTCAGGATCAACAGGCCCTTGTCCATGCACCGCCTCGCCACACGGCCGGCGAGACCCTTGGGCGCTGACGGATCCAATGCAGGATCTCCCGATGGATACGACGGAGACGCGAATTCAAACCCAACCATCAGCCCAGTGCCGCGAACATCCACGATACTCGAGCTAACCGCAGGGTCGTTGCGGAGACTGTGTAACGATGCCAACAGTTCCTGTGATCTGAAAGAGAGAAACGTAAGAAGAATGAAGACACGCAAAGGAAGACATGTACCGCGCGCTAACGTTATCCAAAACCTTCTCTTCCTCAAAGGCCTCGGCCACGGCCACAGCAGCCGCGCAGGAGACTGGGTTCCCGGCGTATGTACCCCCCTGTGAGGCGAGATGAGCCGTGAATCAAGTTAGCGAGAGGCAAGGTCACCATTGAACCTGGCTTCAATCGATCTGTCAGATCCTTCCGGCTAACTACGGCGCTCAGTGGGAAGCCATTTGCAAGACCCTTTCACCAGTGGGTCAGCGACATCAAGTTTTGACGTCTCGAGAATCTTACCTTGGCCATTGTCACGATGTCCGGACGAATGCCACTATATTCAATGTTGAAAAGTTTACCAGTCCTGCCAAAACCGCTCTGGACCTCGTCAATAATGAGCAGGATACCGTGATCGTCACAAATCTTCCGAACACCTTGCAAAAAGGCAGTCGGGGCAGGAACATAACCTCCTTCACCCAACACTGGCTCGATCAGAATGGCGGCAGTATCTCTTGGTGCAGATTGCTGTTTCAATACTAATTCCAGCTGGTAGAGAGATAATTTGACAAGTTCCTCTTCACTGGTATTCGGCGGGAGACCAAATTGATGCCAGAATGGATATGGTGTACTAAATACACCAGGCTGAAAGATGATTCAAAATTGGATTGGAATGACGTGCAGATTGACAACTCGACAATGCGACTCACCATCAGGGGAAAGAAGCCTTCGCTATACACAGTCTTGCTTTTCGTAACAGCCATAGCACCATAAGTTCGACCGTGATATCCGCCTAGCGACGAAAGTGAGCGATACGGAGGGGCTGGCTGGGCCACGGCAAGTGCGTACCCTGCATACTGATAATGTTTTGCCTGCCTGTAATCGAGCGTGCCATCTTCAGAGATGCCTCGATAGCCTCTGAGCCAGAGTTCCAAAAGTAGAACGAGTCCAGCGAGGAGTCAGGCATGACTGGGAGAAGCTTCTCGATGAGGCGAAGATACGGAAGATGGAAAGCAATGCTGCACTGGAGAGAATATTAAATTACAGGGAAAGTCGGAGAGAGAAGGAGTTACTTGGCCATGAACGAGGCTTGTACACTGATCCGCTGCGGCTTTGCTGACCTTTGGGTGACAATGACCTAGATGTGATCAAAATGTTGGCCAAGCTTTTCGGAACAAGCAAAAACCACACACCCACCAAGGTTTGTTACACCAATTCCACAACTGAAATCGAGTACACGCCGACCGTCCTCGAAACTGAGATATGAACCCTCTCCTTTGCTCATGACCGCCTCAGTTAATCGGCCTATGCCAGCGGTGACATGGCGTTGACCAAACCCAACTAAGTCGTCCGACGAGGTCGCCATGCCTCTCGCCTCTCGTCTGAATCGCACGCCGCATGGCCCCCGAGCTCTAGAAGTAGACGGTGGTGAGGGTAATCAGGTTTCTGGATGACACCGAACGTACACCCCATGGGCAGACTTGCTAAGCTGTGGGTATGATATGGTTCGTCTAGCAAGCATACTGACTTGATATTACAAGGTGGGAGGTGTCGATGTGAATGTTCCCAGTACGTATAAGTACTATGTAGCGTAGCCAGTCAGAGTAGCTTGCCAATGGGATTCAGCCCATCAAAGCCGTTCTGTCTCCTGTCGTATACCAGGTGGCCGCGCAAAAACGTCTGCTGCACAACTCCTCTGAGCACGAGCCCATCGTACGCGGAAAGCTTGTTCTTGAAGTGCATCTGTTCCTTCGACACCTGCGCTGTCATGTCAGACAGAGGTGTACAAGGTAGAAAACCAATTCTCCCCTTAAACTCGGCCTCTGCATCCCAAATCACAAAGTCTCCGTCAAGGCCCACAGCCAACGAACCTTTGAGTGCATCAAGTCCTGCGTGCTCCGCTGTCCGCTTGCTCATCCAATTCACGACTTGGCTGAGCGTGGCTCCTCTTTCGGGCGTCCTGCCTTCCGTCCACAACAAACTTAGGCCAAGACCGAGGCTGTTAATCCCTCCCCATGCTCCCATAATATCCCCTTCTTTAACCTTCTTCAACTCTATAACGCAGGGACTATGATCTGATACCACGCAATCGATATCTCCGTCCAATAATGCCTTCCAGAGTTGGTCACGGTTGGATTCATCGCGAATCGGAGGGCAGCACTTGAACTCGGGGTGTCCGTTCGGGATGCTGTTCGCGGAGAGGCTCAAATAATGAAAACAGGTTTCTACGGTCAGTTTTAAACCCTTCTCCCTTGCAGCCCGTATGGCACTAAGGGCAGGAGCTGCAGACAAGTGTACGATGTGGCACCGGAGTGATGGGTACTTTTCTTGAAGACGGGTGATCAATTGGATGGCATTTACTTCCAGACCCTCAGGTCGTGAGGCCAAGAAGGTTTCATAGAGCGTTGGGTCGGCTGACTGGTGCGGACGGGTGGGGCCAGGACGAGTCTCTAGTTCCGCATGAAATAACAGGACAGTTGGCTCATGCTGAGTTGTCCAGTAAGATCAAGACAGCGACACTTGGCTTGACTTCCTGACCTCTATTTCCTTCATGTGATCATGCAGATCGCGTTCGGAAACGCACGGGAATTCCTACGCGCATCTCAGTGATTGTTGCGTTTTCCAAAGACAGTCGTGTGTACCTCTACTCCGCTTTCTATCAGAAAGCATTTGAAGCCTTTAACTCCGCAAGCAATAAGGGACTTAAGGTCTTTCTAGTTCACACTCAGACCATAAGAAAAGCAGACTTGGAGTTGGGACTGAGATCGGAGACACCTTACCTGGTTCCCTGGAATGGCACCTCCCCAGAACGCAACGTCAGCCCAACACTGACCTTGCGCGGTCATACGCTTAATCTCCAGGTTTTCCACCGTCGTTGTTGGCGGTATGGAATTCAAAGGCATGTCCACCACAGTGGTAACACCTCCCGAGACTGCAGCCCTTGTACCAGTCCAGAAGCCTTCCCAGTCTGTCCGACCGGGCTCATTCAAGTGTACGTGTGCACTGGAAAGATCGAGCTCGTCCTGTAGTCCTAGCAGCTGTACGTAGCGACTTACTCTACGAGTCCGGGAAGTACATGCTTTTCGCCGACGTCGAGCACCTCGATGTCGGGTTGATGTTTGCCACCATTCTCACTGAGGTAGCATAAGTCGATGGACACGATTTTCCCTGACGTCCGATCGACCGTGATGGTTGCTGGCTGCGGGTCGCCAGATGGCAGGAGGACATTCTTGCTGGTGACTTTCAGGTATTGAGTAGACATTGCGAGATCTGGCCCGGCCCGCCGGTTTGTCCCTGCTTCATATCAGCCAGAGACATGTACTCACGTGGTCACTCTGTCGGGGACGACAACACCGACGGCAACGAAGGACGTGGGCTGCAGCAGTCATGACTGACGGTGCAGAGAAATCTGCACTCGTCGCCGCGACTGTGCTCGACGTTGCTTCTTCACTCGACTCGCTACTCGCCCCAAGAGACCCTTCCCTGTCCCATTTACCGTCCCCATCAGACTCGGTCGCAGAATCAGACTACAACGACATCGTTCTAGAGGACGATTCTCGATTTTCTACCGTCCCACTCTCAGAGCGCGTCAGTATCCCGTCCCAGATCAGCCAGGCAGCAGCCAGACTAGAACGACGGACGACGATTTCGTCCGTGCCTTCAAAGGCATTGGCGACCCTCCGGCAATTCGCACACAAGAGATCCGTGTCGAGTGTCACTGCAGACGAGATAAACGGTGGCAACATCCTCGCACGGCTAGGGATCCAAAAAGCGAACGAAGAAGTGGACCTCGATGTGCTGCGTTCGGCCGGTGGCGGCCAACAGAAACTTCACGAGGAGTTCCTTCGCCTCCACAACGAACGGCGGGCAGAGGCTGCTCGCGACGACGAAGCTTCCATTGATTGGGGTCAGTCTAGGTTTTAGCACGTTGGCGCCGTGCTGATTGCGACGTTATTCCACCAAGATTTCTGGGGTGCTGTTGTCTCTGGTATATAGATTGGTCTACCATGAATTTGGGCACTGACTTGTCTTGTAGACTATCAGGTATACGCCGCTGCCAACTCCGAAAAACTCGCCAAAGCAATTGAGAAAGGGGTGCCCGATACGCTGCGGGGGATGGTGTGGCAACTAATGTATACTTAATATCGGATCTGCTCATTCGTCATTAATAACAGTTTGTGACAGGGCAGCCTCCAAGGACACTGAACTCGAGAACAACTACTTGGCGCTGCTGAAAGAGTCCAGTCAACACGAAAAGGCAATCGCCAGAGACCTCGGGAGGTTAGGCTCATAAGCTGCTCGGAATAGAGGTATACATTTCTGAAACACAATCGTAGAACGTTCCCCCATCACCAGTTCTTCACAGATAGCCAAAGCATTGGCCAGGAAAACTTGTTCAATGTACTAAAGGCATATTCTCTGCAAGTTTCTGTTCCTTGAGCGGTGTGAAATATACCTACAACCCTATGTTTAGGCATGATCCCCAAGTCGGTTACTGTCAAGGGTTATCTTTTATTGTTGCAGTACTCTTGTTGAACGTGAGTCACCATGTCCCGCGCAAACAGCCCAAATAACTATTGCAATTAGATGCCAGATGAACAAGCATTTTGCCTCTTAGTTCGCCTAATGTATTCGTATGATCTCCGGGGACATTTTCTACCTGAGATGCCCAAGCTACAATTGCGTCTTGTAAGCTTCATTCCGTTCCGCATCGTACTCGACTAAATTTTCTCAGTTTCAGGTATCTTTGGGACATACTTGAAATGCCATCGTTCTGAATCCAATCAGTTTGATAGATTGATCGAGGAACTCTTGCCTGTATTGCACGTGCATTTTCTGCGGCAAGGCATCAAATCAAGCATGTTCTGCTCGCAGTGGTTTCTTACGTTGTTCAGCTACAGGCAAGTCCGCATTCCAACACATCTCTCGTAGTCTGGCTGACGAGAGTCCAGATTTCCACTAGACATCGTGTTCCGAATATATGACAATTGTCTTGCGAATGGCATCGAGGCAATTTTTGCGTTCAGCATCGTATTGTTGCAGAAAAATGAAGATGTGCTGCTCACACTCAAGTTTGACGAAATCTTGACGTTCCTAAAGACGAGAGTGTTTGAGCGTTACAGGGTAAGCTTGCTTTTGACTTGGATCAGAAACAGAGCGTTTTACCGAATCTACCCATAGATCGAATCTTCGGTTCGAAATGGAGAGGAGAAAGAAGGGGAATCACAGGCCAAGTACAACGTCGATGAGTTCGTAAGAGACGCTGTTTCCTTGAGGATCACGCCATTCATGTTGGATGCCTATGCGCACGAGTACGCTGATCTTATAAAAGCGCGGGAGGCACACGCCATTGAAATGGATACGCTCCGGAATGCTAACAGGGCGCTTGCTGCTAAAGTGTAAGTTTTTGCCTCCCTGTGACGGTTGATTGTCCAATGTCATTTCTAGCAAAGAGCTCGACGCTAGCCTTGCTCAATTAAATGCTGAACATGTGGATGTACTGGCAAGTTGCTAACTTTGCTGTTTTACGTTTCGTATCTTACGACCGTAGAACCAACTCGTAATGGCCCGACTCCGCAACGAGGAAACGGAAGAAGAACTGGTTCGCTATAAACTACTGTCAGTTCTGTCGCCTAAAGCATTGCGAACGTCAAGACTTGATCGTTTTGTTTGCTAGTTATGCGGAAGCGATGCACCAGAACGAGGACGCCATGTCATCCAGTCGGCTGTCTAAAACACAAGCAATCCGAAGAGGAAGCAAACACACATGATGTCGGATCAATGATAGCCTACTCTGCATCGTTATTATTCGCCCTCAATCACATACCATCGGAGACAGTACCAATCAATCTTGATGCGCTACTGATTACAAATGCCCTCTAAGTCCTCTTAGTCAATCTTTGGTAGACTCCTCCGCCAGCTGAATCTGATATGAAATGTCATTCGCAAGGAAATTTCGCCATATGTAGCACTAACCTCTTGCTTGCGAATGGTTCGCAACTCACCAGGAGCCGTGGCTTTGCCCATGACGGCACTGGCTGCGACTTGGAGAGTACGAGAGATGTGTGACTGTTCGGAAATCCAATACTTAATTTCGTCGGGAATGATTTCGATGACCGCGACTCGGGGGTCCCCCGCGTCGCCCTTATGCACGCCATCTTCAAGGTTTCCGATGTAACCGGTTATGCTACTCGGCAATGATCAATCAAAGGTACGTGGGGCGTTGGGTAGTTCATAAAGCTCACAACATAGACCAATGTTTACGGATGAGCTCCTTGTCTTGAGTCACTCGAGCTCTTCCAGAGTACGATGCCCAATCGGTCGACGAAGGGTCAAAGAAAGAGACGTTGACGTGAGAGTCATTCTCGATCTCTTCGAATTTGGTAGAAACATTGTTGGCGAGAAAAACGAGTTTCAAAGGAGAATCGCTAGATGCTAAAGAGGGGGTCGTAAAGTAGGACGAGGGGAACAAGGATGAGTCGAACGTACCACTCCGAGCAGGGGCCATTGCACGGGAATGAAGATTGCCGTTGGCATCGCGAGTAACCAACATCCCGGTTTTGGCAGCCTTGACCACCTGGTGCAGATCTGCGGGATTAGGTAGTGAACAACCAGACTCGCAAAGCATAGTGAAATGGCAACCTGTGATCTTCTGGAGGAGCGAGACATCCTTGCCTTCTGCGATATGAGAGTAGGGATCAAGACGAGCTCGTTCTTCTGCGGTGACTACCATGATGGAAGATGGAAAAGTTGCAGCAGGACTTGGATGAATCCGACTCTTTATATGTACTCGCTCACTGGGGTGACGTCATTGACCAACTGCATCATAGACCGAGACATCTTTAACAGTTGGCAATGTCATTATCGTACAATACAGGCTAGGCAATACGGTCAGCCTAGATCACAATGTGGATAAGGTCATGAAGAGGCAGAGGTTAGATCTGGCACTTCGTCCGCTTCCCAGGTACCAGGTATCAATACGAACGGAAGCAACCACGTAGCAGTCAGAACAACACCATAACCTGTACTTCGCTCAGCCACAACTCGATGACCATCAAACAATCCATACCTTTATCAAAACTCCTAATTGCAGACCAACTCCATGCAATGAACCCGCCCATATAACCCACATAAGGGACCAGGTGACGAAGGATAGCCACACCAGGGTGCATCTGTGGTGGGAGCAGCGAGATTGGTAAATGGTCCATGAGCCACTGAAGTGCGGTCGTGATTATTGCGGCACGCTTTGCTGCTTCGAGCTGTCTGTTATTGAGGACATCTAGGACTGGAGGGGGGAGATAACTGGCGTAGACTTCGTGTCAACTAGGTCGCAAAACGCGCGACAACACCCACATGCGAAAACCCCACCACATCGTCTGGATAGAAATCTTTGTCGGTGAGGGCAACCAGACGCGATACTCCTTCACGGGTGGTTGGTTCGTCTCAGGCTCAGTACCCGCAGTGCGAGGAGACCCAGGGACAGTCTCCGATTCACTATCCTTCCGCTGAACGTTAGACACCACTCTACCGCCACCCATCAGCACTTGATCGATGGACTCCATAGGCAACGAAAGGTAATTTGGCGGGGGTGTGCGCGGACCGCGACCCAGCAAGGCCTCATCGATGGACTCGGAGGGCAGTGGGCTGTAACATGATTGGGGGGTGCGTATCTCCTCTCCATCTCCGTTGACGGAAATAATTTCTGAGCATGCAATCTCGACTTCTGAGGTGTCGTCTGGCTCTAGTGGGCCATACATCATGACGGAGTTGTTGTCATCGATGCAATCCAAGACTTCGTCTCGGGAAGGCTCCGAACTTGAAGCACTGGCAGTTTTGCCATACGGCAGTCGCAAACGACCCAAGGCCGACCAAAACGACTTCCAACCGTGTTCGAGAGGACCGTTCTCGAGATTTAGTAGAGTCAAAAAGGAGAGGGGGTATGGGTAGTCCCGTACGGGGGGAGGGGCATCATCAGCTTCTATCTGTGGAGCAGGGGAAGTGGATTCAGAAGCTGAACCAGTAGTACTAGGCGCGAATGAGGGGATTATGGCAAACATGTCTTGCATCTTCTTCGTAAATGTGTTGGGGGCGATAGCCTCGAGGGGCTGCCTAAGGCCATCGTCCACCACCGGATCGTCATCGTCGCACTTCTGTGTGTTTACGGAGGTCTGAACTGCGTGGACGGTCTGCGGTGGCTGCTCGGCAGAATCAGCATCGTTGTCCGCCTCAGTCTCGACCTGAGCTGGGGTCTTGCCTCGGCGCACGAGCTTTGTGAAGTGCGCGATTGCTGTTGCTGTTGCTTTCTGTTTGGACATGCACCTGGGTGGTGTGAGATCGGTCTGTTCTGGTGACCCAGTGACTTGTTGGATCGGCTGTGTCTTGCTCAGCGATCGAAGGAGACGGGGTACACGGCCTGCTGTGGAAGGTGATGGGGATTGGTTGTTTCTCATCCAGAGAGTCTCGCTCGACGTCGAACCCAACCAAGTCCATCTTCACCTCACACGCCCGACACACGAGTTGTGGCTGTGTAACTCGACTGTCCATTAAATTCGCGATCCAAAGTAGCTCAAAAGGTTGTGATACGAGTAAACAGCAATTATTATCAAGCAGATCCAATGCAACGTGCAGTTGCAGCAATGCGAAAGTTCATCGGAACAACCGTGTGTCTGCTTGTAAGTCAGCAAACGTGGTCGACATGTGCGTCAAGCTACTCACTCGTAATACTTCTGCACTCCATCACCTTCCATAATCAAGACATCTCCCTAAAGGGCAGCGTGCAAATGAGCAATAGCTATCATGCATAACCTGTTATTAACACGCACATGACGGAGAACCAGGGTCAATGCGTAAGGGCTCTTGGGTTTTGGATTTTCCGCGTTCACGTGCAGGCGGAAATGCATCAGTGCTGCGGACCCCAGGGATAGAGATGCCACAATAGGTCCTAACCCCTTTTCGCTGTCACTGTGGAACTGGACATAGCTCAGCGTGGCTTACAGCCGTGCCGGACTAAGTCACACTCACAGACATTTTCTGTCGTTCCATGTACGCCGCGCTGAGAATCTCGTTGAACGGGATATCAGTGTGTAGCGCAATGCTAGATCTCTCCTTGATCAATGCCAAGGCTCGTTGGACACATTCAGGCGCCTCGCAGAAGGGGACCGTTTGTCCCGAACCGCCAACATACTGAAGCAGGGATCAGCAAACTGAACGCGCTTAATCAGCAGGCATACCTGGTATGGCTCACCAGCTGACAGGAAAAAAAGTCACATCACCAACAGTTTAGGTCTATGGGGAACAGTGGCTTACAGTTCTGAGAGAAGTAATTGGTAAGTAGCAGGCCACGCGCTGGCCAAATCCATGTCAAGTCAAATCAAGATCGCTGGTAAACTGAATTACCTTTATGCTATGACAGACATTAGATCATAGCGTAGCAGAGGTTTGCTTTGCTTACATTTCGCAGTGGGTATCGACGAAGCTTCAGTTCACCAGTGGATGATTGATGCTGATACAGTCGAAAGATGTCGTTGGCGTCTCCATTCGACAATGGTGTGCCGAGAATGAGGTGGATTTTACCTCTAACCAGATGAATCTGTTACCAGTCATGGTGGATGGAAACGAAGATATTTACCTTCCATGAGGTAAAATGAAAGTGAGGCGACTGGTGAATCCTTTGTCCCCCCCGAGGTCAATTGGTTCGAGACGGCACGCGAGGATGCCTGTGAGAACGGAAGTATAACGAGAAATGGTGGCTGCAAAGTACTGACTTACCTGAGTCTTTCCCGGTTTGCGAGTGCAAAAATCCTTTGGAGGGACGCTGGTGCCAAAACTCCTTTGGTGAGCGTACCCTGCCACTGACGACGTGCGTAAACTGATCCACCGATTACTGCGTCAGCGGCTTATGGAAATTGCATCATGGCTTACCTTGCAATTAGAACATTCCCAGTGCTCCCATTTATACCTATCCATTCCGTCAAACCTCGTCAATAAAGTTTGCTATCAAGCTCACCTGCATGAGAGGCGACCACAATTCGTGCAGTGCCAACCTTTGCTGCAAACATATGTGGTCGTGACACCACCAGGCGTTTCCATCACTCTCTTTGGTGTTATGTTCGGTAATCTTTCGAAATTCTGCGGCAGCAGGCCCAAGAACTCTTCGCAGTAGTCCAATTGTTTTGGGTCTTCGCCGTCGATATTCCAAAACACATCGCAGCGAGGATTCAGGCACATCCAGCCTTGTTTGTAAACGAATGGGCTCTGCTCTTGACAATGATCGCACTGGATGCTTGGATCGCCACTGGTATTTTCGGCACGTGACGAACCCTTCGTGGATCGCATCCTTAGACTCGACATAGACTTTAATGGGTCGGATGTTGTATTCTTCGTCTCCTGCTGTGGTAGCCACCAGGGATCACCTTGACCCTCGCACCATTGGAACGCAAATTTCCACCGGACGACGCGTCCTGATCCATCACGGGTGGATTGGCACTCCGCTAGTACATGGTTAGATTGAATCAATTGACAGTGTGTTAAAAACTGACCCCATGCATGAGATATCCAATATAAACCAAGCACAACGTAAGTATATTTGGCCGAGGTGAGATCGTAAGGAAACAGTGTGTATTTATCATCAGCAAGAAGCACGATGGGTCGCCGATCTTTCCACGTCTTCAGTAACGCGCGGACTGACTTATCTGAGGCTTCCTGATCCTGATCTGTCTGGTAGCGCTTGGGACCTCTACGAGTTTCGAGTATAGACTCGGATTTGCCACCCCTATCTCAAGACTCAATTATGCTCAAGCGCGGAATGCATAAGTCAAACAAACCCATGTGAGATAATCAATTTTCCATCGTGCTGGAATATGTCGCGACTGCAAATAGTTCAGGAATGTAAAATAGGCTGACATTGATTACTCACTTTGCAGAATATGCCCCAAGAAGATAACCCTTGACGATGTCGTCCTTCGAATACACGCCGCCATGATAGCAACGAAAATACTCGAAGGACTCGCAGACCTCTTGGCGAGACTTGTCGATGCTCAGTCGCTATATATTCGCTGACAGTAAAGCAACTCACCTCAGCCCATATACGTGGAGGGGCTGGGACGGGAGGCTTTGAGGGGGCAGAAGTTGCTGTAGTGACCTGAACGTCGTTTGCTTCGTCTTGATCGTCGCCGTCGAGGTCGTCATATTCCGCGTCGTGTTCCTTGTTTTGAGTCCAGTCTGGTAACTCTGGCCCGACTCCTTCTCGCAGTATAGTTAGCTCGTTGCTCGCTACATCTCGCAAAAGTTGGTCCACGTGCTCCAAAGATGGAGCTCTACTTGAAACTGCAGGGACGACTTGCACTGAACGCACATGGCGTATCTTCTTGGGAAGAGGCCGTAACGGTCTATCGTCAGGTCCGAGAACTTTGTGAGAATTAGGCGATAAGTTTTCTTCGAACGCCACAAATGCTGTTTCAAACTGAAGTCGACTACGCTTCTTTCGCGCCTTTGATTCCACATGGATATTACCGGTAAAAAGTCGTCCCCGGGTTGTGGGTTCTTGAAGGAACTTCGCCGGTAAGTCGGGTGTCGACTTGGATCCCTCTCCTAGTGGGCTATCCAAAGTCGACAATGATGCACGACGCAGCCGCTTGTTTGGACGGGTCTGAAGGTCTCTAACCTGCTTTATCTTCCGTAGTCTTCTGGAGTTCGAATCTCCTCGGGTCAGTCGAGTGGGGACACTGGAAAACCTATGTCTGACGTGCTTGCGGACGCTGAGCGGGGATGGTGCGCCGCGCCTACCCCTGCTGCTGGGATGGGAAGCCAAGTCACCAAACGGGATTGTCGGGGGTGATTGGGTCTGAGAAATGCTCGTCGTGCCTTGGTGGTGCTGCTTGTGTGTCTCAGCACTGTGAGCCGAGCTTATCTCGTCCGCTTGATTTGCGACCTCGATCGGGTCACGCGATTGGCAAGAAGGATTGGATGTAATCCGTTTGGACCGGTGGGATGTGGAGCTCGCAGCAGTGACTGCGTGGGTCGTGGACGGTTCCTTGTCGTCTTCGGATCCATCAGAAGGTGTAACGACGGGAGGTTTCTGAGAGCTGGCTTTGCGTTTCTTGTCCTTTTTGGAAGTTGAGCGTTTGCTTGGTTTCGCGACCTCTGGTGGGACAGACAGTCGTGCACCAGCAGCAGGGGGTGGGTCACCCTGTTGTACCGTCGGGCCGCACAACGACCCACGCTCTATGTTCGAACCTGTCGCGGTAAGCTCTGGATGCGCAGGTGGCATCATCGGAGCGCGAGCTAGGCCTGCATCGGAATTGTGGGTACCAGGATTGGCCAGGCGTTTCGCTTCCTTTGGGCCAGACGAACGGGAAGCACGTTGGTTGTGTAGGTCATTCCTTCCACCCTGATTGCCCCTTCCTTGGGTAGAGTGCTGAGTACCTTTACCACGGCCATTGATTTCGATAGCCTTGAGAGCTCTAATGCCACATCTGCGGACATGGGCGCTGCATTTGAGGGCCCCGTCCTGTCCCTCGACGTGTAACCGATATTGGTAGTCGAGGAATACTTTGTAGAGCTCTTCCCCATTGTCCGTGAGCTCGAGAGTGCTCTGACCCGAGATAACACCCCGGAATACCAAGTGTGCCCACTCCTTGGCTGCTGCAGCCGCCTAAATAAGATTGTCGTCGAAATCTGTAATGCTGAAGACACGTTGCGAGTACGCACTTGATCATCCCGCTGCATTGCCTTGACAAATGCAGAGACTGTATCTTTGGCTGACGAACGCAAGCCTTTTGCGCACTCGAGCATGGTGATATGACTGCGGAGAGGTTCATGTTCCCGGAGGGACGGATCGTGGATGTTTGCGGGTAGATTCATGGGGGGCTACGAGGCCAGCGCGCGAAAAGGACGCGCGTTCAACAAAGAAGAAAGACAATAGTGACCTTTTTAGCTTTGTATGAATTTCCCAGTGACGAAGTCCGTGACGAAATTTAATGTGCGCATTTCAAGCCAGCGCATGAGGTATCAAATGTTGGATGTGTCAAGTGAACTCTAATTGGGGCAACACATGGAGACGCATTTATTTTGAACCCAGAGCGTGCTGAAGAGCCTCGTAAACGTCTGCCTCTATCCGAGCCTCCAGCTTGTCCTCCTCTGACCCATTACCCGCGACGACCCTCAGTGCTTCCTGCAGGTTGGCACGTACAGCCTTGGATCGAGACGTCAGCCGAGTAGAACATTCCCAATAAGAGTGCCAGACCTCGGGTGAAAACGATTCGAGCGGAGCACCCTCGACCACATTGATCGTCAATTTGTTACCAGGGTGCACGTTTGCGAAACCACCGGACACTGCAGGATTCAGGAACTACACGGTGTTGATTGTCATACTGCGCACCAAACCATTTCTTCGATGTGTTTCCAGATTCGATTACCTCCACGACACCAGGACGGAGGGGCTCGATAGAAGGGACGTGGTTTGCAAGAATACCCATGTCTCCAGTTGCAGCTGAGATGTTTACTTGGACGACATCTGCGGAAGTGAAGATGGCCTGGCAAGGACCGTTAGAAACGCAAGCACAAGGGAGTGGTAACAGACCTGGTGGGGAAGGACAAGGGAGAGCTTGATTTTATCGGAAACCTCTGCGTAGCCACGTCTCTGCAGAGCGAGTGCCGATGGCGCGCGTTTGGCGGCGGACGAAAGCAAACGCAGCGCAGACATGTTTTCGTGGAACACAAGGGAGTGTAGCTGGTCGAGGCCATTGCTTGCACTTCGGACAAACCCGGCTAATTCATCACGTGACCATGCGACCTACTCCAGTGGGTTGTACCCGGTATGAGGGAGTCAACTCTATTCTTCATTGACCTCATCCATGCTACATCATGGGTATGTACTCGTCTAACTCATACTCTTATGGCTCAAACCTTGATTCATGCAATCCATTGACTTGTGATCGTGTGTAGTCTTGGGGCAAAAGCTCCGGAACACGCAAAACGCCTCTTTCACTGGAGAAGAAATGTCAGGAATTCCGATGCTACCGCGCGAAAATACATACATCTCATCGACCGCAGCCATGAGGTCGTAATTAATCTCCTGACTAACCACGGAGTCGAATTTGTATGATGGGTGTGATCGGACAAACTCTCGCATCCACCCTGCGGTCGTGAGTAGCGAACCTAGAGCACTTCAGGATCATAAAAGGTGAGAAAATGTGTTCACCGACCATTTGCACGACTGCGGACAAGATCGACGTATCTGGTAATCTGCCGTTTCTCAGATGGATCTGTATCGAGCGTTTCAAGGTATGCCTCGACAAGTCCAATCAACCCAGGAAAGGTAGCACCCTGCGACAGCTTGAAAGTCCGTTGCAAAGTGCAAGCGCATTGAACACCAACCTTCCCATTAAAAATCTCCTCCATTGACATCTCCTCATACTCGTCCTCGATGGGAGAATCTACAAGCATAGGCGGAGGGGGTGGACGAGGGAAACAGTTCCGCAACTTTCGTTCTTTTTGGGGTATACCGTCTTGCCATTCAACAGGAGAGGAAGATCCAGACGATGAAGGGGTGCTCATCGTAGGTGTTATGTAGCCAGGCGGCAACACATTTTTGCGGAAGAAGAACTTGCCCTCACGAACCGCGTTTCGCTTTTGCGCCCTTACCATGTTTTCGTCAACCTTGGAGACATTAATCCCGGCAAAACGACAGGAAACAGTAAAAACACACCTTAGAAATAGGAATGTAAAAATTCAGGTTGAAGGCAAGGATGGCTCTAGACAGGAGTACGATAAAAACGGAAAATGCGGCATTCTCAAAGTCGGTCAACTGTACTTCCATGCTGCGGAACTCAACTCGCCAACCAATGGAGGAATTGGGTGGCGGTGGTTTGAAACGAAGAGTTTGCCAGTTCGTCGATTGAAGATTCTTGCCGATAGTATTAACTAGGCGTCAGAGTGGAGTGGACAGTACTTACCTCGAAATGATCATTGCTAGTCTCATCATCCTGATTGATGGTTTCCGAGAAAATAACCAGAGGGTCGCGAATAAATATGTGGGCAATGTGTTTGGAAAGTAATTCGTCAATGCCTTTGAACAAACGTGACAACGCAGCCTCAGAGAGAAATCCCGTGATCCTGTACGTACCATATTCGACGAGGCGAGTGTAGATTTCTTGGTTGTAGGGAACATCGGTGTCATTGTACTCTGGTTTATTGCACCAGTCCGTCGATATGTATAGGTCAACACTGTCATAGCGCGACTTTGGGATCACATATTTATTCTCTTTTAATGGCTGAAGGACGGTGGCGTCAGTCGCGAACTTTATGTAGCGAGAAGCTAATTGATTCACCGCGTGTCCGCGCTCCTCCGCGGTGCGGTCATCCACACTTCCGGCAATGACATTCCAGCGGCAGTCAACGTCGGAAAGATAACCCCGCCAGATAGGACTGGCAGCAGTCAAAGCAAGCTGTATAGATGTATAGGTGAGGGTACGTATCCGCACTCGAAATCCGCATACCATGATTGGACCTATTGGGATGAGGGCATCGTACATGCGCCTCGCTTCCCCTATGTTGCAACTCTGGAAAGTGAGTTGCAAACAGCAGCAACCCATGCCAAAGCCCATCGCATCCATATAAATATGATCTATTAAGGCTGCACCATCCTTGGCCTCTGCACGATGAAGCAGGCATCAGCGTTTTGAGCGCTTTTCGCAAAAGAAAAGCCTCACCAGGATCTTCTGGGTACAAAGAACGTTGCCATGGTATAGTAGGATCAACGAACGGTCTTGGCGTCCTCTGATCAATAAAAATAGGGAGATTGATGGCGACTTTGGAACCTCTTCTGCTTCTAATGTTGGCGGTAAGGGTGCTGTGATGCAGTTAGACAGGGAACGGGGGGACACGACCGAAAATGGGCACCGACGGGAAACGTGCATGCGGATTGGTGATCTCTTCTGGCAAGAATAGGCTGTGGCTAGATTTGGCTCCATCAGGGCTGGAATAGGGATCGGTAAAGATTCCGGGAACACCCAGACGAGGGAAAGAAGTAACTGTTACAGGTACTTCGTTGGCATTGAGATGTCTCCTGGCGAGGAGGCGTCTAATATTCAAAGTGAGCAAAGGTACAAAAGAGAAGCGGGAAATCCTCGCCTGTAATGCATATTAGATTCTACGGAAAGCAGGTCTTGAATAGAACCTGTGTACGGAGATCCGGGAGTTGATTCTAACATGTATCTCCCATACTCGGGGTGGAAGGTAGGAATTGACATTCTGAGGAGATTATCCGCCAGCTGGATGCAGCAGAGGTCTGGCGCTTACGAATCTGGGGTATCATCCTGGAGATCGGTGATGCTTTTACTAAGTTTGGCGAGGATTTCAGTCTGACGGAGAGAGAGTTTCGCATTCTTTGTCTCGTCATCAAAGGCGATGACCATGTACTCGATCTGAATAAGACAGGTTAGGACGGGTGCTAGTCCTCTGAGCCAAGTGGGCGATACCTCGTCACCCCAGAGGAGCTCGTCTCCGTGTCTGTCCTTGACTCTGTCCCAAGTGTGAAGGAACTGGGTGATACCATGTTCCCTTACATGGTTGGCATACTTGTTTGTCTCGTCCCATGTGAGTGGTGTTCCGAGGTACAGAAGACCCATGGCGTGAAATGAGCAGCGCAAGGCTGGGTGATGGTGGGCACACAGCTGCCAGTGGAATATATAGTTGGGAGGAGACGGATGATATATCAGATTCTGCTGCCAAAGAAGATACCAACGCCATCCTTACTCATGCCGATTGGAGATTTGTAAGACTGAGTGCACAGCCTTTGGCAATGGGAGGTGCACCGGTGAGCGCTGAGCCCCCGGCCGAGTCTTGTCATGCATGGCATGGCGTTCCGACCCCAGCGATGCCACGCTCAGGAGTTCCGTCCGACCCTGTAGTGGCTTTAAATAGGTTGAGAACCCTCAATCTATACCTTAGGAACAACTCGACATCCATGTTACACGGGACTACACATGTGAACAACCATGCTAGTGTCAACCATTCCCCCCATTCGTGGTCCACTTTAGGATTATCTTGAGCGCAAGCAGAACGTGCCTCAGCGCACGTGTCCATGCCTCCTCTTGGTTGAACTGTAACTTGATGGATGCCTCCCCTATCTTGTCCTTGACGACCCTGGTTGGGCATTAGTCTCGTGCCTTGTTCTTATCTTCGTCAGCATTCCACTTACTGATGTGGGAAATCAACGCTTGCGTCCTGGGACTTGACATAATCCATTAATTGTTTGAGGCATTCCAGGAAAGCAACCATGGCAATATCAAACCGGCGGTTGTGCAACAGCCGGCCAAAGTGAAGGTCTCCTGAACCGTATAATTCATACGCCGCTTTGTCGCCAGTCGTTCGTTCAATTCGCGAAAAGGAGCCCATTGGGATCAAACGGTAGCTGCCAATAGTCAGTATCATTTCCGACGAGGCTCATTGGTAGAGCGTACTTGTCAAATGTAAAGTCGAGTTTCCGCGCAATTGTATATAACAGCAATAGTGTCTGTCCCCATGCCGCGTTGATCTCGGGCCACTCCACCTGTACCACATCAAACGAGTGGTTTGGAACAAAGTAGCGGAGCCACCCACCGGAATACCGGGGACACGTCCCAGCCGTAGACCATTTATGGTCCCGAAAACTCCATCATGACCAATGCAAAATGCGTCATTGTAGACGTTGGTGCGTTCTAATTTCTCGTACACGGCATAGTCCGCAGCGTATGCAGCCCGCAAGGACGAAAGGAGAGCAGCTTGGCCTGTGGAGACTAATTGGTGTTCATTATGCGCACGCCAAAACCTGCCAAGTGGTCAAATCACAGAGAAGAAATACCGTGGTGTATTGGGAATGCTCACTCGTCTTCCTCCTCCTCCAGGGCTCTTTCCTCCGATTCCAACATGCGCAGCTCCTCATCAAGTTGCTCTCTCTCCCGTTCGGCCAGCCTCAGTTGCTCGACTGCGACGCGTTCTTCCGTTTTCAAGTTCTCGATCCTCTTTTCTGCTTCAGCTCTATTCATGTCCTGGCTCTCGCGCTCCTTCTCCTTCTTCATTTCTTTTTCAAAGGCAATATAACCATCACGCTCCTTCTTGGTTTCATCTAGCTGTCTTTGCAAGGAAGAAAGAAGGATCTGTGTGCACTCCGCACACAGTGGATGATCGATATCAGCGCGAGTCGTCAGCAAATTAAAGAGGCGCATGGTGGAACGCAAGTGATGTGATATAGGTGTCGGGTTCGGTTGTTCGGGCTCGGTCTGTGAGGGTAACGATGGTGGTGGCAGTGGACTCTTTGATTTTGATGGAACATTGTTGGAAGGAGAGGCAGCCGATCTAGATGTAGTGTTAGGGGGCAAAGGGGATGGTATGTTGTGTATGACGCTGTCTTGCAGGAGGACAAAGGACTCATTTGGAGCCGGGTAGTTCCGTTGGGGTTGCTTCCCTTGTGCACGCGAAGAAAGGGGTGGCGAGGCCCTCGCGCTTTCTAGATGCTTTGCATGCTGCCATGCAGCTTTAGATGCGGGGGGAGACGGAAGGCGTGCCAACTGTTCGGCCTCTGTCATATGCCTGACTCCACGTGTGGAGGGTGCCGGAGGAAGGGATGCTGCAAGCATCTCATACTGGGATGGTGAAAGGTCTACCAGAGACGCATCAAGCTGACGATTCAGATACCCTGAGTGGATGTCGGCGTCTTGATAGGGTTGAGGTGCATACCTGCAGGGGTTCCTTGCACTGCTGACAGACGTAGCTCATAGTCTGCGGATGAGAGACTCTTCCTTCTAAAGGTGGACACCCCCTGTCCAAGCCTAACTCGCGTTTTAATCACAGTCGCACGGGGAACGTTCCACGACACCCGGGCTCATGGACCTCGCCCCAACTTACCAGGTCACATTTGCGTAGTCGTTTTTCATTGATCATCGCGACGACTCATGCAAAAAACGCGTCTTTCGATGCAGCGTTTTTACAAAAAAAAAACACGCGCCGTTTTCGTCACTGTCAGATGTGCCCTCGATCCGTTCCCTCACCTTCTCCGTTCTTTCTCCTGAAGCGTGCTACACACTTCAAGATCTTCCGCTGCCACTCCCTTTGATTGTGCTACAGATTCGCTCCCATGTTGTACCACAATCCATCGCTTCTGTCACTCCGTCACTGCGCCTGATGGCTTCCCTTGCATTTCCGTCAGCTGGCCCCAACGACCAATGTGGCATTGTCGATGCACGCGTGTCCCTTTACCTGTGAATCACCCATCCTGTGCAACGCCATGACTATGTACACCCGCATATAAGAAACTCAAAGTTCCACTGTGTTAGCTCATACCAAGCCAGATTGACCTTGCGCCCCTAGCCGCATCAACAGGCAAGCATCTTATTATCCCTGGTCACACATCACCAATCCATGTATAGATGGCTTCTCCGCTCTTCGCGCTCCTCATTGGAATCGACAACTACAAGTCTGGCCGTATTTGGAACCTCGAGGCCTGTGCCGATGACGCACGCCGTATGAAACAGTGGTTGATGCATGACCTCCAAGTTCCCAGCACCAACATCGCCCTTCTTGCCAACAAGGAAGCGACTAAACGTCGTATTGAAGACGCTTTCATGAGCCACCTCGTCAATAATCCCGCGATTTCTCAAGGAGATGCCCTCCTCATTTATTTTGCAGGTCACGGAAGCAGCATGCCCGCACCTCGAGATTGGTGCGAAGGTAAACCACGCCATGTACAAGTTCTTTGCCCATACGACCATGATACCATGAGCCCAGAAGGTCGGGTTGCGGGGATTTCCGATCGTTCCCTGTGTTCCATGCTCGGTGAACTCAGCGCCGTAAAGGGAGATAACATTACTCTGATTCTGGATTGTTCCTTTTCGTCTACGCTGGCTGGGAACCGACACGATCGACGTGGCGCTCGCTGTACTCCTACCGAGAAGGCTCGGAAGGAGGACCTGTTCAGCGGTTTGTGGAGGGGTGCAATCGGAAAGAAATTCAATGGAGAGTACGGATTCTACCAAGTCGATTCCCCCACACATACACTCCTAGCAGCATGCAAGCCTGGCGAGATGGCGACGGAGTGGAAAGAAGGGGGCAGGTTTACGCAGGCATTTTTGGCGATGAAAAAGGCGATACCCCTCCACCAGCTGAGATATCTCGAGATCTCAGAGTGCCTCCGTCCAGTCGGTCGTGTTCCCCAGCACCCAGTCTGTCTAGGCCGACATAAAGGTCGTGTTCTATTCGATGGTGTCCCTTTCGTCCCCGACGCGAGCTTTGTTCCCGTAAAAGGGGACAAGGACGGCTTACGCCTCTACATGG
>JBBPJN010000028.1:0-39300 GCA_038088755.1 Boletus aff. separans
GCTAAAACGTGGGAGCGCATATACTCAGAAATCGACCCACTTGAGCATTCGTAACGAGACGCACCATGACCCCAATCACGTTGCGCGTCCAGGTTACCGAGATAGAGGCAATGTTGCTTGCCCAGGTGGATATCAGCGACGGCTCTGCTGATCTTGCGCGTGACGAATGTCCTGCCACGCCTTGGGCTTTCGTGGTTGAACAAGATGCCGTTGCAAGCATACATGCCGTACGCTTCACGATAGTTGACCACGATCCAATACGCATAGAGCTTGGCGACACCATACGGGCTACGCGGATAGAATGGCGTCGTCTCGCTCTGCGGTGTTTCAACGACCTTGCCATACAGTTCAGAGGTAGACGCTTGGTAGAACCTCACGTGTTTCTCGAGACCGACGGTACGAACGGCATCGAGAAGACGGAGGGTACCGAGACCATCTACATCGGCTGTGTACTCAGCCATCTCGAACGAGACCTTGACGTGAGACTGAGCGCCAAGGTTATAGATCTCGGTAGGGAGCACTTGAGCGAGGATGTACACCAGATTAGTGCTGTCGGAGAGATCGCCGTAATGCAACCTGAATTTGTTAGGGCCTTGTAGAGGGTCGATAAGGCGGATCAGGGGTGAGAGATGGGAGGCGCTCACGTTCGTGCTGATCCACATACAGGTGCTGTAGGCGATTGGTGTTGAAGCTAGAGGAACGACGGATGATTCCGTGCACCTCGTAGCCTTTTTCGAGGAGCAGTTCGGCACTAGGGCAAGGGGTGAGTGCACGATCTCGACTTTGGGGCGAACGGCGACGTACAGGTAAGAACCGTCCTGACCAGTGATTCCTGCGTTGAACACGATTAATGAAGGCCCGACAGTAATCGTACGGTGTGGTATTTGTATGACAAAATCAGCAGGTCACAAGACAGTCGACATCGCAACCGAATCGATCCCGTGTCGCTGCCGACACGACTGGGTTTATGGAGGACACGTACCGCTGATCAAAGCGACTTTTCTTTTCCTATAATCCTCCGGAGATGGAAGGTTGAGCTTGATCGGAGACAAAGATGGAGCGGCCATGCTTGAGCGTTGTAGTTTGAGACGAGTTCAGACGTTGAAGAAATCAAGGTGAGAGGGTGTGCAGCTTAATGACGTTGCCAAGCGCGAGGGTGACAATCAAAGAGTGATATAAGCGTTACACGCGATTTGCATGTGTCAATGTTACGTCTCTCTTGGCTCTCTTGACATATAGTAATGCTACCGCACAACTCAGAATCTAGGGTAGCACATGCGTAGCACCGCCGTGTCACCCTTACCTAGATCCACGTGCAACCACATCTGAACCCTGTGGTAGACAAGTGTGAGTGAATACCCACGAGAACGGCTAGAGATACTAAAAATACAACCATTCAGTAGCACGATTTAAAAAAAAAAAAAGAGCCGTGGTAATTTTGTTCGTATCCAATACCGCCGATGGGGCTCGAACCCACAACCTTTGCCTTAGGAAGGCAACGCACTACCATTGTGCTACGACGGCTCGCGATTTTGTTTATACCAAAAAGACATAACAGTGAGAATTGTGCCAGGGTGTCGATCGGCTTTCTGATCTCGAGTCGAAGTTGCAGTACCATGAACGTGCTCGTGTATCCAAGCACGCACCCACACGCTTCCTCGGTTCAGCGACTCCTCTCCTCCATTCTCGTTCCTCATTACCTCACTCAAGTAATTTCTCCGGATGTTCTCAGAGCACCAGAGGACCCCTGGCAAACAGCGTGTGGTCTGCTTGTTCTTCTTGCTGCACCTGATCACCATACAGGAGTACGTCAATACGCTGAAACCGGCGGGAAAATATTAGCCCTTGGTGTGAATGCGAGCAGACCACAAGGACTGTTCGGTCTGCATGAGACCACTTCGACTTTCGGATCAGTAGGCGCTAGCCTGGAGGCACTCAGGGACACAAGCATTCTTCGGCTTCTCGACGGGAAGGCGTCACTCCATCTCTCTTTTCCATCACTGGCTTCCAATCCCGCCACACTGAATCATGACGAAAGTCAAACCGTGATCACACGCATGCCATCCGTCTCACTCTGTCTTGGGAATCGCGTACGCGTACTTGGACGGTACGCAGACGACAAAACAATTGCAGGGGCACTGAGTGAAAGTGGCACCATTGGGCTTTGGTCTTGCACACCGCCTCTTCCTGAGCAGCTGCTTATCCTGACTCTATCTGCGCTTGGCCTGCGTTTCGACTTTCCAAAGTCACCCGACGGCCAGCGACTTGGGTCAAGTCTTCTTCCTCAGTTACTTCTCGCTCATCCGAAGAAGTGGGATATCTGGCGTCGTGTTGTGCGTACGTTGTTTCCCGATCGAGATCTCGAGACGGCTTTCTCGTCACGTACCGTGGATGATACACAAAAGGTGACTCCAACTGAGAGTGCGGTTTTTCCAGAAGAACAAGACACCTTTCAGTTCCACTTTGCTCGCGATATCTCTGCTTCGGATCTTCCGTCTGACCACCCTATTCTCACTTTGTTGTCTGGGGCGTCCAAGGATGAAGTCAAAGATGTAATCTTCACCGTTCGACCGCTGACCGCTGAGCAAGAAAAGCATTATACACCCTGCTTTTCTCCTAGCATGTTCTTCGCAGCACTAGACGAATTCCGGCCTCCCAGAACGGCGGACGAGCTGCTCATGGGTGATGTCCTTCTTTATGGAGAAGTTGTCACCAGTACACAGACGATGCTTGACAAGTGAGTGCATCAGCATGCCTCCGATCTGTCAGCTTAGTTTTGGTTCCACAGGAACCCAAAGTTCCTTCGTGCACTCCCTTCACCGCTTCTCTCCTTGGCGACAAAGCAAGTAGCGGGTCGGGGGAGGGGCAAGAACGCGTGGCTTTCCCCCGCAGGCAGCATGTTAATTTCTTTAAAACTCAGTATCCCTCTCAAAAATGTGGACTCGGGTGAAGTCACTTCTCCCTTGTAGCATTTCCATTCCGCTCCTGACTCAAATTTCCCCAGGTTATGCTTCGCACTCCATTCGGCCATCGAATCTAGTTTTCATCCAATACTTGTTTGCGCTCGCAGTCGTCGAAGCGTGTCAGGCACTCGATCCCCCGAGGGAATGGGCGACGAAAGTTAAGCTGAAGTGGCCGAATGACATATATGGGGAGTTTCCGGCTGAGGGGACACGGAGGAGAGTAGAATTAAAGAAAGTGGGAGGGATCCTGGTGAACACAAGCTTTGGAGGGGATACAGCGGACGTTATCATTGGTACGTATCGCCCACGTGCACCGAGCACTTCCTACATATCCGTACTTACGGGCGAATCCAGGATGTGGGTTAAATGTGTTGAATGAACCTCCGATCGGTTCTCTTGCTCAGCTAGACGCTTTGACGCGTGGACAAGGGGTGGCTTCGAGCCTCTCTGTTGAACGGGTGACCGCAGCAGTTCTTACCACGTTCGAGCGTACGTGGAACTCGTTCCTTGCTAGGGAGAGCGAAGGCTTCCGCCCCTTTATGGATCGGTATACCAGCTCGTGGTTGCATTCGTGGGTCAAAATATCTGGTCTTCCAATGATCACTCTGACTTGTCTGTTTACCAGAGGCCAGAATGTGTCCTTGACCACAACCACCCCCCACATTACGGTCCGGATAGTGGGTATCACACCCGATCACGGGCTTTTGCGTACTGAGCCACTAGGCGGTGGTCAGTACATTGATTTGCAGCCCGACGGCAATAGTTTTGACATGATGAGAGGGCTGATCAAGACGAAGACGAGTTAGCCTACATGGTTGGATATCGTTACAAGGCTAATACATTACACTATCGATCCTGAGTTACGTTTGCGAATGTGTGTGACCCTTGAGATTATACTTTCATCATAGCAGGTGCAGCCTTTTTTTGTGCACCTATACCCAAGGTATACCATTCATCGTAGTACACGCACGTCTGAGGGTTAGTAGGACCCTTATCCCGGCAGAAGTCAAAAACCGGACATCTCCCGCAAGGTGCTTGGGACCATCCTAGTGCTACTCGCTCTTGCCTGACTGCCCGATAAACAAAGGCGCCTCCAGCGGGTATCTCATTTAGAACTGGAGAAGGTGATTTCTGGCGTTTTACAGGAATCTTTGAGGTTGACGCTTTTTTGGAGGACGACCCGGACTTCAAATTTGAGCGAGGTCGTTGATCCTCGTCATCTGTTTCAGATTCTTCTGAACTTTCCGAGGATGAAGTGTCGCATTTCTTTGACTTTCCCTTTCGCATCTTTTTCTTATGGCTTTCCTCCTCCGATTCTTCGGAATCTGTGCCCGAACCTGAGTTATCGTGCTTCTTCAATTTATGTTTGCGTTTCTTCTTCAGCTTTGGGTCATCTGTATCCTCGTCTCTATCGCCATCCTTCTGCGAGTGCTTCTTCCTCTTGCCACTCGAACGTTCTTCGTCAGAATCACTGTCCTCGGAGTCCGCCTTCCGCCGTCGCTTCCGCTTGCTGGATTCCTTGCTCTTACTCTTCAAAGAGCCCCGCTTGCGTTTCTTGGAGCTCGAGCGTTCCTCATCGCTGTCTCCGGGGCTCGAACTAGAGTCATTGTCAGAGTCTGCCTTTGAGTCCCATGTAGAGGCCCCGAATGCAGGTATCTATGCCACTATGAGCAAAAGCACAACCATGCGATTGTACTACTGAGTACCTTTTCAATCTCCCCATCAAGCTCAAGAACACGGAGGAGCATTTCTACATGTTCTACACCCAGTTCTGTTTCAGTTATCTTGCTTTTGCTCAAAAAGTGTTGGATTTGTTGTGCAGAAGGATAAGAGGGTGCGGCACCTATCGCGTAAAGACGTTGCTGGCTGTGGGAGGAGCGCTTCCCTGATTGCTTCGGGAGTGACTATTATGTTTATCTTGAGGGGTTTCCAGAATCATAAGGAAGTCGGTGTACGCACACGATCGCGTATGTAGTGTAGACAAGCAGTCGACAAAAGCTTGATAAATTCAGTGTCGAGCTCATTGTCCGTGTACCAAGGACCGCCCGTCAGCTCCACGGACGGTTCGAGATGCGCAAGCATGTATATTTTGCGAGTTGGATGCTGAGTGTTAGACGATCATAGAGTCGAGTTGACTATGCAAAGGAAAGAAGAGGGACATACGCGTACTGCTTTGATTGATTTTACGAGCTGCTTCTGAACAAGGGATTTCAGGCAACGGTCGATCACAGTTTGATGCAATTCGGTTTTAGCTTTCAGATGCTTGGTCCAAATACCTGTCAGGTATGTAAGCTCCTGTCCACGTCTAATCAAGAGAGGGCATGCCTTCGTTTCCCGATGCTTGGATATGGCCGAGCACCATGGCCTCTTCGACGCTCATATCTTTTTTCCTGCGGAAAGAAAAGCGTCCATGTTAAGACACTCGAACAAAGATATCATCAAGAACGTACACATCCATTTCCTTCTTCATCACGGCACGGAAAGCAGTGACTCCACCGGAACTCGTCATGACTTTGAACATACCCTGCACACTGTTTTCATCCTTCATGAAACACGCGAAGCAGAGAATGACACACCGCTCCGAGTAAAAAGTTGATTGCAGCAGTGCGAGCATTTCCGTCAAGTATGAGTTTCTCGACATCCTTGATGGATAATGTCTATGATGTCGTGAGCGATTGTTATTTAGACAAAGGAGATGGGGGCCGACCTTTTCGTTTTTTGCAAGGGCTGCTTGATGCAGCTTGAGCTCGTCGGCATTGAGCTTGCGGCCGCTCATTTTCGGCGGCAAGCCACGGAGTGAACAGTGGATATCTGCGACGTGATCAGATTTGTGCACGTGATATTTATTGGACGTACGACTCGACCTCTTACTTTGACTTTAACCATCATCAACGACATGGGAACGAGCGCGAATCAAACAACCGAGTATCCTGGTGTGGAAGAGAGCCTTTCGAGTTACTTCCAGAGAAGTGCCACCATCGTCAGACAGTATGCCGACCTGCAAGTATCTTTTCGTTTGTATCTCTCCTCAGTGACCCCCTTACCCTCCATCGCTAGGATTGAACAGGACTATGCCCAGCCCGTCTTGCGCTACGCTTATCTTAAATTCAGGAAAAACCCAATTAAAATGGTATTTCTTCCCTTTTTTTTGCATTCACAAAGGTGTTTGAATGCTTTCACAGACCTTCCTATCCGTGGTCGCTGGTCTTTCTATGCTCCCTTTGTTATCATTCGTGTGCGTTGACTCATAAATGAACATATCATTTAGTCACGACTCTTTTCGTAGCGGTCTTACCATATTCACCTTTTCCTCCATCGTATTCCTTGCGCTTATCTCTGCAGCGATCGCATTCATTATCGTTGAGGCCGTTCTCGGTATGATTCCATTCACCCAGATCGAGTTGCCCTTGTCTGACTGTGCGCTGTCCATACAGTGGCTTGTTTGGTCTTCGTATTATGGTCGCTTACCATCGTTGCGTGTTTCACAACGACAGTCGTCGTCTTCGTCTACTGGACCGCGCGTTTTGGAGTGCTTGTCACCAGCGAAGGTCGTTCCGGCATCACAGACTGGGCACACGAAACACGGCAACACTTCCTTTATGCAAAGAGACGAGAAGCAACCGAAGAATCCGACGAATCTGCTGTCCTCGTCGACCGAGATGGCCAAGGCTCCAAGAAGCTCAAGGTAGAAGATGAAACTCCATTGAATAACTGACATCTCTACTTTCTTTATCCCTTCCCGCTCGTTTTCGTCTCTCGTGTACGATGCCCTAGATTCAGTTAGTTTTCTCCACTTGACGGATAGGTTCCGTAACGTGTCATAAAGCTGCTGTATTATTATACACTCGAAGCCTGATGTACCAAATGGCCCGCAAGAGTACTTTTACTCCATGTTGTCCGTAGCGTGCTGAACCTCAAGTTCTCCCCGACGCTGCCAAGCCGTTGGGACGCATACCCTTGATTGGCGAGCACAAGTTGGAATCAAATTGTGGATGGTTGTTACTATGTACTACCGCACGCGAGGCTTTCAACCTTCTGCTCGGGCAGGTACAGTCATCCACCGTCACTTGGGCCAGACGAAAATAACGAGTGAATTTCAGTTACATCAGACAAAATAATTATTGGTATGATGGGATATGATACGTAGCTATACTTTACTGTGAAATACGCCATGTGCAGACCGGTCACGAATTTTGATTTACAGCAAAAATTCTGGTATTTCGTAGTTTCCATGGTGAATATAGATGCATGAAGGGATTATTACTATTGGGACATGTCAACACACTGATTGGCTTTGTGTCCCCATCATTTGATCTGGAGATCGAGGCTCCTTTGTGCCGCCAGCACAATGCCAGCGACGAGTGTTCATGAGGGCACACTAAAGTGTTTTATGAGTGTATACAAATAAACGAGAC
The DNA here is from genome assembly GCA_038088755.1 of Boletus aff. separans. NCBI lineage: Eukaryota > Fungi > Basidiomycota > Agaricomycetes > Boletales > Boletaceae > Boletus > Boletus aff. separans. The sequence continues at coordinate 7,379 of JBBPJN010000028.1, forward strand.
AAACCAAAAATGGAATGGTCGCTATTCACGGCATGACACGAAACCACATTAATGGCTCGTCATGTAAAGTCCACAACGGGAACGCTCATGGCATGGACAGTGATGGTAGGAGGTACGATAATGGTAAGATATCGCGTAGACACCCACCTACCAGATTTGTCATGGCCCAAGTGATGGTGGATACATGATAACTACTAGATTCTTGTGCAGCTAATTGCGACAGTATATCGTTCATAAACGATCATATAGTTTTCTACGATATGGCTGACTATGTACTAATCAATTCCTGCTGCTTGATCTGAAGAAAAAAATGTTGTTGCGACTGTAGACGCTTCTAATATCTTGGTGGCCCAAGTGACGATGGATGATTGTATAGGGATGAAGGATTTGTCCTTTCTCTGTCATGTATCTGTTGACACAATCTGAGAGTCTAAACGTGTTGTGGATCACTATAGGGCTGGTCTTGTGAGCTTCTGACATCACAGCCGCCGACGGTTTCGACTGCACCATCATCATAGCAGAGACTGCCAATGTGGTAAACTGGAGTGTGAAACTGCCAAGATGGGGGGTAATCTATGACGATTCGACGTGGCTCGTCCACATTTTGAACTTTCAATGGTGTGAACTCGGACATATAGCGACGTTTGCCCTGTTGGGTGACTACCATTGTGTCGGTCATGCGGCTTGTGGTGACGTTTTATCTCGTAACTTGTATCTATGCATACGCGATCAACCGAAGAGGTCTACCCAGCGACCGCGCTAGGTTGGATCGGTCTTCCCCGCTGCCGTACCCTGTTTTACGTGAACAAATCCAACCGAGACTTTCGCCGTCGCTTGAACTCGACCCCTATCCTGACAAGCCACGGATCTCCTTCAACGAGGATGGCTCCTTCAAATTGACCATCTTCTCTGACGTCCATTTTGGAGAGAATCGCTGGGATTCCTGGGGACCGGAGCAAGACATCAATACAACTGCGTTGATGGAGGTGCTGCTGCAGCTCGAGAAGCCAGACTATGTGTAAGGCCTCATTTGGTTTCCTATGCACTAAGCGGAAAGCGCTGATCACCGTTGGGCAGCGTGATAAACGGAGATCTCATCACGGGGGAAAGTGAGCCAGTCGAGTCTTTGTTCATGGGTTGCAGATTACCCATCCGATGATACTAGATACGTTCTATGAGAATTCCACATCTTTGATCAACTCCATAGTGTGCCCATTAAACGCGGCGAAGGTTCCCTTCTCTTCCACTTCCGGGGTGGGCAATTTTGTATTTTATTCGTCTTTTCCTAACATTGACCTTTACCTGTAGAATCATGACAGCGACATCAACATCACTCGCACAGATGAGATCGCTCGAGAAATAGAGATATCACCTTTGAGTTATACACGATTGTCTCCGCCTGGGATAGGGGGCGATGGTGGGCCCGGAAATTACTGGGTTCCTGTCTACGAGAACGCCACAGGTGAGTCAATACCGACTGTTTTCCATCAAGTTCCGTAGCAATCATGTATTCTTCAGATGATTTCCCTGTATTGATCTTGTGGTTCTTTGACTCCCGAGGTATGTGTGCGTGGTCGGTAACGTGGGCTTAAAGATACTCATGCAGGTCTGAGGCGGGCGGTTCACGAATGGCACTTACATGCCAGATTGGGTAGACTCGAGTGTCGCTGAATGGATTCAAAGCGAGACAGAGAGGATGAATACCGTATGGGGACCGCCAGAGCATCGAAGTGCACTCGCCTTTGTCCATATACCTCCGTAGGTGCTCTCTTGTTTTGTCCAAGGGTCAACGTTTGTTGACGGCAGTAGATATGTTATCCAGGCTGTCCAACAGGATTTAAATAGTTCCATTAATCCGGGATTGAATGGTAGGTCCCCTTCTGTCTTACGTTTCAACCCCTACAAAGCGTGACCATTTTCAAGCAGACACCCTGGGACAGGGTTCCACACAGGCTTCCAAGGATCCTGCATGGCTCGGTAATGATAATGAGTTTTGGCACTCATTGAACACCAACGTCAAGAACCTGCGTGCTGTTATCTCTGGTCACGGTAAATTCTCCAGATAGGGAGATAGGTATTAAGTTTGATCAATTGCTAGACCATGGCGATGAATGGTGTGCCCGTGAGCCAACTTATGACGTGATCTTTTGCTTCAACAAGCATTCAGGGTATGTCCTCCGTCTATTATCTTGTCAGTTTAAGAGTTTTTTCAATTTCCCCTCCTTAAGGTATGGTGGGTACAGCAGTCCTGGATGGGGTAGAGGTGTTCGCTCCATGATATTTAACTCGGCAGCCCCTCTGGAGGGTTTAGAGACATATATCCTGATGGAAAATGGCACATCACACGCCAGAGTGATCCTCGATGAACATTATATGTAGTCATGCGTCCGAGGTACAGTCAGTTCGATGTAAGATGTGCAAACACCATACCTGTTCAGCTCGAGATGTCTCTCCTACTGTGATAGATCAGTCGACTCGGGGTAACATTGAGCAAAAGGGAGCTCACCCGCGCTTCCGCACAGATTGGCGTACTTATCTCTTGCAGCAGACGTGAACTCCATGCTCGTGTCGCACGCCGTCCAGCTTTCTTTTCGTGCCTGACTCTGCCATGATGGGCTAAATGCGCAAAAACCGATTCGGGATGAACGGAATGCCTGGGCCTGCTCTATCGAATTACCGACGATTCCTACTTCACACCAAGAACCTACCCGAGGACCAACCTCGCAGACGGGTTACTTGCGTAGAGATGACATATCCAACCCCTCCACAGAACTAACAAACTATCGACGTACAATGACGGACAACTAAATTAGTAGTAATTCATGGCCCGAGGGGCACAAACTAAGTATTGTACAGTACTAGCACATCAGCAATACAAGTGGGTTACATCATTTGTCCGAGGAGAATGCGCTAAAACAAGAAAATTTCCGACCTGTCCAAGGAGGTCAACAAGACACTTCAAAGGTAAAACATGGTGTCCTTGAGAGCCGGCTTGGAGACCCCGCCACCCCATAACCTCTGCGCTTCCTTGACGACATCTTGTTCTGTGGCGCTCCCACTTCCAGTGCCGCTTGCCGTCGCTCCGTCGCCGACGTATCCGTGGAAGAGCTTTCGCAAATAACATCTCCCACGTTCGCAGGCGACGTCCGCGTAATAAGCGGGGGACACCAGACTCACAGCTTTTGTCGCGCGGGAGAACATATAACTAAGAGAATTAGTAAGCCCCTGGATTTCGTTCGCTCTGAAGCCAATCTCGTCGTGGACGATGTAGTAATGTGTGGGACGGGTGGTGCCTTGAAGCCCACCGTGTGCTGTCTCCAGTTTCAGCGATAACGCCCAGTGTTGTCGGTCAATCACCCACCTTGTAGGAAGAAATCGAAGTCATACACAGCGGTGACACCCCGATCAACCACAGTGCCTGGACGCGGGTTTCCATCCTTGTCTGCGCAGTCTTCCTCAGTTGGGTAAAATCGCGTATGATGGCGTTTGCCACAGATGATGATCGTCAGTTTGGGCCTGTACGGTCCCTTGGGGGTGTTAAAGTCCTTGAAAGCCTCGACAATCTGAGGTAGTTCCTCCTCTCTGACGATATTGAATTGGCCCTACATAGAATGAGATTTGTTGAAATGAACAGAGCCGCAAGACATGCCTCAGAGACACCATCACGATACACCAGAATACGCAAAGGAAGTTTTCCACTGTTTTTCTTCTGGAAGAGCTTCAGGCGATTGACCATCATTTCCTTGAGTTTGGTGATCATCTTCCAGAAATTATTCAAGTCAGTAAATGCTAGACGCCAGTCGATACACAGTACCTCTTTCTTAGACTGCTGAATTTCCAAGCTCGCCGGGTATTGTGCAAAGCTGTTGTCAACACTTGCGACGACGGCTGCAATGGACGCTACGATGCAAAAAGATGTCAAAGAGGTGCACAAATGGAAACGGATCTTCTTACGAGTCCCCACGGCACTACCGGGGCTTGGATGGGTGACATCCATACCAACAATCATGGTAGGCACCTTATTCAACCATTCCCCACTTCTTTGATCTAGCTTGTGATTAATGCCGCCCATTTTCATATTGACTTTGAGCGCCACATTCGCAAAGTACTGTGGGTTACTCTTGCGAATTTTAGAAGATTGGACGCAAACAGTGGCCACGTCCAGGAAGACGTCGCAAAGGTGCTTCAAGCCTTCGTATATGGCCTTGTCAGTGCTGGCTAGCATGACGAAGAGCAAAGTGGGCTTTGGTTTGACAGTCAAGAGCGTATTCCTGATGGTTTCAATGGCCGCCCGCCTCATCGGATCGGATGGATTCTTGCGTGGAAGCTGGGCCGTAGCGTAGGTTGGGTCAGCGGTGACTTGCATCCCGCTCACGTTACACATGTTGCGGAAGCCAGACACGACTTGCAAAAGGCTTGGGTCCGAAGAACCAGCGAATTCATCTCTGCTACCGTCCTTGATGACAAGAACTGTCCATCTCTCCAAGCGCGCACCGACTGCAAACTTGACTCCTCTGAGATTCCAAGAGGCCTTCTCGTCGATGATAGCAGGACCGGACCGGTACCCGATTCCAGGTTTGGGCAAGATGCGTCCGGGGACTACGGCCATGTCTGGGCCGATGGTCACGCCAAAAGACTGGAGTTCCGGCCCAGCCACCTTCAGTTCGAGGTGGGTAAGACCCTGGTTGACAATTGCCTCCCCGTTCACGTTAGGGGGTTGACATGCCACAGTGATCATTGCAGCGGTATGTTCATCTGTGAGCTTTCCGCGGAATGGCTGATCCGGAAGTATTTCGCAAACTTCTGCGGGCAAGTAGTTTGTCTTCTGTCCACCGACGTCGACGAGCTGCAAATCAGGATACTGCAACCGAATGTTGTATTCTGTAAGATAAATGTTCAGAGGATACGAGTGAATGGAGTTACAGGTAGACATACTGCGCTTGAAATACTCTTCCACATTAACGCGGCCATATTCAGATGTGTCAAACGTATACGTCCTCGCAGTGTGGCGTACAAGCTTCTTTACGGTCTTCCGATATCCAAGATGAGTAGTCTTGATCCTAACACTCTTACAGAAGACTTCCATTCGTGCACCAAACGAGGAGTCTCGGAAGTCCATCATCGCACGCGCGAGATTACCAGGAGTGTAAAAGGCTGTCGTGCAAACGTTGACATTTACCATCAGCTGCTTATAAGCTGGCCGGATCGATGAGTAAAAGCCTTTCCACGCTTCGAGGCCACCACCCAGGCTTTGTGGCGCAGCCGCAGCACGGAAGAAATACCGATTTCTGCCGACCATAACACCAGTCCTCCCTGGAGCAGACGCGAGGACAATGTTCAAGGCAGCAATGACGGGCAAAACGTCGTAATTTCTGTAGTGAGATTGACCCGCTAGATAGCTGATGGCACGTCATGTTACCATACAAAGTCGCAAGAAACAGAACGAGTACCTCATGAGGTTTGAAGTGTCGATTTCTTGGATAAATTTGATCGTGAGCGTATACTCCTTTCCCCCTTGCTGGGGAGGACCACTCTCATCTTCGTCGTAGTACGGGACCTTGATTGTCAGAGGTTGGGGCAACGAAAAGGAAGCAATGAGTTTGGCGCTGCTGTCGTGCGCCACCTTGCCCGTCATGTTAGCTTGCCTCCATGCCGTAGTTTGTTCGGCAAGCTGGTAAATTCGCCTCTTCACGCGCCGGGCGGAAGTTCCAGCCACAGGAGTGATGGCTACATCATACTCATAGAGGGGGCTTTTGGGCACCCGCACAGGAAAGAAGTTCGTGCGAAGCTTGATTTCTCTTCCCTCTGTCCCAAAGTCTCGGCGCGGGGGCATGCTGTCAACACCAACGCTTGCACTTGATGCGAATGAAGCGACGAGGGCCTTGTCCGAGTCATCTGCAATACGTCCATCGATGTTTGCGGGGCGTCCGCGCATAAAGACGCTAGAGGGGAGGGTTTACTGGTACGCTCGTCAGACGAGCGGAACACATACCCTCCTCGAGCGCGTCCCCTAGGCCCACCACGGTCGAATCCTCTGCCACCACGGTCGCCGCCTCGAAAAGGTGGAGGGGGACCTCCACGACCCCGTGTGTCAGGAGATCCCCGCCCACCACCACCACCACCGCGTCCTCTTCCTCGTTCGAAGCCACGTCCTCTGTTACTCATTGGTGTGGAAGCGAAAGTAAGGATGTAGATGGAAGAAACTTCCGCGTTTACCCCGTCACGTCGATGCTGTGTTGCTGTGTGGCCTGTGACTCAACTTGGATAATTGTTGCCACATGTGCCATAGGACCCTCGGTGACGCCCGCGCTATCTTATCTTATCTGACTGGGTGAAAGCACATGCAGAAGACCACTCTCGCTTCGTGACTTAGAACGGACTGAATGCGACCCGCGCAGCATAGATGATACATTGGTACTGATTCTTGAGAATATCACACCTGATGACGCCATTAGCGATCGCACAGAGGCGGAAAGAATCGTGGATATTACCAAGATAGATAACATAGCGGACTCGTGCAACAGCTAGTAGTGTAGCATGACCTAACGTGTGCCCAGTGTTGTTGATCGCGCGGTATCACCTATCTTCTCCTCTGAACCGTACTCGTGACTATCGAGTCGTCAACCCATGTCTAGAATATAGTTTGGTGGAGGGGTCGCAAGTATCACCGGGACGATCGAGTGGGCGTGCAGCGCCGGGCAAGCTGGCTCGTTAGATGACGGAGAGACAGTAGATATGGAAGCGGACTTGCGCCTTGGATGTACAGGAGAAGGGAGTATCCGTAGCCATTCATTCGATCGATGGGAAAACTCGTCGACTTTGAGTCCCGCCGAGACTCAGCTGACAAACAGAGGACAGAAGGATTTTTCCACGTGACTTGGAAACTACGAAGTACTGTCTAATGAACATGCCGAGTCATTACGAGTTCAGTGGTGTCTTGAACCCTCCAAGGATCTGGTTCTGTATCACGGTCAACAGCGCATACAATGTCTCGATGCGCTAAGCAGCGGGTTAACAATCGATACCAGAGATCACACGCTAGTTGAAGCTTACCGGGACCAGAACCTTTCTCTCACGTGCCATCCTGACAACTTCACCGAAAATGACCTCGACCTCAATGGGACTCGCATTTCTATAGTCAAGAAGCATGCTAGGAAGCTGGACCGACTCGGGACTGCTGTGTAGAGCAGCCGTTCTCGAGATCGTTCCTGATGCCAAGTGGGATGGGAGACCGCCCTCTTCATCTGGCCAGCCCATTGCACGACCTTGCCAGACATTAGAAATGGAAGTATATGGAGACGCGATCTGCTATGAACTAACCTAATGCAACCATCTCTTCCAAGATTGATCGCAGCACCGGGAGCGTTTCTTCGCGCACGATCGGCTCCGTAACCGGAGCCAGATAGGGCGTATAGGAGTGCACATGCCCTTTGTCTGTACTTCCCGGTGGCGGTGGGGGCGGTCGGAACATCGCCGTCAGAGGTGAATTCGTAAGTGTTGAGAAAGAAGAGAAGGCGATGTTCCAAAACGTCTTGGCAAACTTGTGACGCTGAACTTCAGGCACAATAGTCAGCTGAGTACCTCCCAATTCCAACATTTCTCCAAAGTCGCGCAGAATTGCAGATTCCTCCTCCGTGTTAGATGTCGTCAGATGATCGCCATGTCTATACATCCCGAGTGTCACTTTATCCTGTCAAGAAAAAACCGAACACGTGAATCGAGCGAAGAACAACGCATGCGACTCAGGTAGTTACAAAGTGGTTGTGCAACACTTGATTCTTTCCCGCAAGGTTCGTTCCGATCCATACGACAGTGCTTATAATCTTCGGATCTCCCTGGGCGATATTCTTTACGGCAGCGTACAAGTCCCGCTCGACGCCGAGGCCGTTCTGCAATAGAACATATGTCGGCTGGGTGTGCTTATCTATGTAAGGGGACGACAAGAGTGCATCAAGCACAGACGGGGTCTTTGCGATTTCTGGTATCGCTTTCGTGGTGAGCACGACATAAGAGTATTGTCTATCTGCAGCCTCTCTGACTGATTTGACCACTACCAAGTGAATGGCGACATGAGCTGGATGGATGAGGTGGGATGACTCTGAGTCTACGTACATCGATCTGGTCGCCACGCTGGGATGTTTCCGTATTTCTTACTCTGGATGTTCATCCCATGTTCTAGTTGTGTCGTTGAGTAGCATCATCCCCTCAGACGATCGATCTATTTCACTAAACTGATTGTTGAGCTCAACTCACCCCGAACGGCATCATAATTGCTTCTAGCCACAACGGTTACACGGGCCAGACCACTACGCTTGAGGACATGAGAATCTGCACTGAGGAGTGAGCCCACGAAGGTACGATCGGAATTTGGAATAGGAACCCACAGATAGAACCTACCGCACCAAATCCGACCACGAGAACTTCCTTGTATATGGGCGCAGACATCGCCCTGGAACCTGACGTGATTAGTAGAATCACGACAATGGCACAAGTGGGTATAGGATCGATAAGAGCAGCGATTGATTAATACTATTCGGGCCTCCTCGGCGATTGATCGGATGCGACTGAATAGCACAGCCCATGAAAACTTGTTAAAATAGAATTATTCTCCACGAAAAAAATCCACATGTGCTTGTTATATAAAGTCTGGCAAGCCTGCCGATCCCTTGGGGACTCATCATACTTGCGTCGCCGATCCAAAGAAGAAGAAAACAAAACTGGCTCGGCACAATCCAGGCAACGAAATCTCGCTAATCTCCATGATTCGAAATCCGAAGGTGACTAATATTGAAAGCGCCGTTCAAAGAGACCTTTTGCATATTTAAGCGGACTTTGATTCCCATACGAGAGCGTAAGGGGCCTAGGCCTCCAACCCACCTTCTATGACGAACGGAACCTGCCAGAAGTGACACATCTTCCATTGCACTGCACATTCCCGCGGTACTTATCAGTTCAATCTGAAAATGCAAAGGCTCCTTAACTCTGATATGTACATATGTATTTGCCCTTGCTGACCATGTTCGCGCCCATCCCTGAGCATTTGCTGTGCGTCAGGTACCCGCAGCCACGTCTTCGAACACCTTGAGGCACTGCCTTTGAGCGCCACAATACAGTCCATAGCTACCCTGTTGACAGATCGTGGCGGTCTCGGGACAAACTTTGTCCCAGAGTGTTTGAGCGGCATAATCCTCTTCCAGCCGTCGGCCCAAGATGACCATCCAAGCCTGACAGCGGCAGATAGCGTACAATGCGGCGAATAGATGGAAATATAAACAGAGGAGGGATTGGATCCATCATTCCCCGCAAACGAGACTGCATTACCGTACGTATATTTGTAGCAAAATCTACAGTCAAAACGGACATAAATGTCGTGAGTGTATTCATCGCCACAAGCAAAGAAATGTCCAAACGTGCACCTGCGGCACTTTGGAAGAGGGCAACGTACAAACTGGGTGTATGCAAGAGGAGCATACAGATTCAGTGGGCGTTGCGTAGGGAGGAGAGCAAAAACGGATTGATGCAAGGCTAACAGTAAGCAGGTGTTCCAGTTACCGTCCTCGCGCCTTCTTCTCCCGATATTCTACGCTAGCGTACCAGGCGCCACCAACAAGTGTCAGTAAGATGCCCAATGCATTCGTTGCCGATATTGCTAGATTAAAAATAGCCACCGCAAGAATGATGGATAACACCTGCTTTACGTTTGCTATTGGTAACATCAGCATTGTTATCACCCGGTCATCATGTGAAAAGTATGCCAGAACAAAAGACGCGGAGAACGAGAGAACGAACCTGCGACGGTCATGCTCAGCGGACCAGCCTTCTTGTTAGCCGTGAAGCTAACGATATTGAGACCAAATGCTATTGCTCCGTTGAGACCCAATGCAACAGCAGTCCAGGGTGTCAACTCTCCGGCGCTCCAATGTCGAATTTGCTCTAGTTCCCCGGTCAAGTGTGAAAGTAATACACACTGAATGAATGCGAGGGGGGCCATGCGTGTCAAAAGATCAAGGGGGTGCAGCTGAAGGCGCGGTGGAACCAAATAACGGAATGCTGGTGCAGTTTGAGAAGTTGAAGATGGCGATGACTGAATGATACTAGTGTAGATCGTTTTGATGGCAGCCAGCAAAGTCCCCAGCAAGGTTAGAAAAAATCCGTAAGTGGTGAAATAATAGTCGCCATAAGTCCTACATGAAGAATGTTACCGGATAGATTTTTTCATAGAGGCTAAATAATGACGCACGCGAAGCCGACGCCAGCGACGACAGGGACGAGGGAAACAATCTTTTGCCTGCTACTGCGAGTAGAAAACAAAAGCATCGAAAGGAGAACAGTGAATATCGGGGTGGCTGCGCGGACGACTTGGTGAAACTAGAGAGTAGCATGCTGATTTCAGAAGAGAGATAACAACCACTGGTAGGACTCACGGGGATGGTAACGAGTTCGAGGGAAAGGTTGCTGACTGCGATGTTAATGGTGTACAGTAAGCTAAATGCGAAGAGTGCCATGTTGTCTGCTTTGCTCAACCTGGCGGGCACGTACACTCCAAGACGTAAAAGGGTGAAACCACCGATAGCTCCACAGAGGGCATGCAATGCAGTGAGGGCATACGCATACGGGAAATGGATAAGAACTGCCTTGTTATATAGGGTGAGCCCCAGGTTGAAGCAAAAGTAGAGAACGAGCCAGAAAGGTTGGGAATGGAAGAACGAGAGAGATTCTATGCGGAGGTCTTTGTCGCTGGCTCCATAAGGCACTGCGGTGCGGGCAATGGACGGTGAAGGTAGCTCCCAAGGGAATGAGTAAGAGGACGAAGAGATGAAATAAGGGAAGGACCGGGGAAGCGAGTTTGGGACGGTCTCTGTAAGGCGACTGTCCTCGGGTTTCGCGGCGGGGGGGAAAGAGTCGGAGTATGAAGAGGTAGTGATGCCATAGTCAAAGTACTGTCGACGGGAACCTTTGTTCACCTTGCTTGACTGCAGATTAAAATCGTGATTAAGACTAGGATTGTCATGGTAGAGCTCAAGAGGATGAGGGGGAGAAGAGAGGAGAGAATCTTTGCTGGAAGAATCACTGTCTGAGTCAGAGGAGTGATATGGAGGGTACCCATTGTGGTGGGTAGCATGGGGGGAGGATGGGGAACGAGGTTCGTTAGTTGATGGGGACATTGAGGAGTCGGAGGAGGGAACCGAAGAGTGGTTATGGAGGGTGGCCACCATTTGTAGTTGGATGGGCAGAGGAGACCGCATTAAACGGGAGACGAATAAGTTAATATCTCCGACTTCCAGATGGAGGGACAATTACTGGCGTGTGAATGTCACCAGTATGGGCAACATGTACACTGCACCGCACCCAAGTTGCGGTATAAGATTCGCTTCTAGTCGATTAAATCAGTCGCCCTTTCTCCGCCCTGCAACGTGGTCAAGCACGTCGTCGCTTCTTCCACCGCCTCCCTACATCATCACGTACGTGCGTCCGTTGCTTTGGCCCTAGGTACAGAAAGAAAGCTGTCGTTTGTATGCCTAGACTCAATCGATTTTCGTGTTTCAGCTACGTGTCCATTGCAACCACCCGCCAAACTTCGTCATGGGAGTGTGAGGGCCCCAAGTACTGCGACGGTCTTGCTACTGGTCGTGCACACTACCGATCCGAGACTTCTAGAACATGCGATACATTTATCACTTGGCAACAATTATAGCATGTTCTGAAACAAAGATTACTCGCTCACGAATACAAGCATATGAGTATGCTAGTATCCCGTGAAATCGGTATAGAGCCCTAGTCTCGACACCAGTCTTTGTTGGCTTACCTATCAGGAACTTCACGGAGTTCCAAGTCATAGTACCCGGAAGCACCCGATGCCTTCCTGAAACGGCGAACAGAACATCTGGTCTCGTGACTACCACCGGCCACATGTCGCGTGTGCACTCTCATTTTGTTTGTCCCAATGGCTTTTCCGCTCCGAGCGTTTATGTTCCCTAGGGTCGCGATTTATAATTACTCTACCCGTACGAAAAATAAAATTTCATTTTTTCCATGTCCTCCATGTGGTAAGTGTGAGAACGCACCCCTAGTAGACAAGACCTGGAACGAGTTCCCCAGGTACTCTACAGATCCTAAAAAAAACTGGAACCTTTTGGTTTCCATGCCAAAATAAAGCCGCGGGTATGTGCTGGTCGCGTGGTCCATCAACGAGGGACCATCCTAGGCCACTTGTTGGCAGGTGGCATTACCCTTGACTGTCAGTACATGTCAGTTGTGATTCCTCAGGTGGCGGGCAGGGGTGGCGTGGGAAGTTTGAGTCTTCCATCTGGTCTGCCAAAGTAGAACGTCTCCAAGTCATCCACTACCGTTTGCGTCTGTCAAGCGCAGGTAATCCAATGCCCTCCTCGACGCGTCCAGCAACACCAGGACCTAGCAACGTCCCTCAGAGTTTAAAACGTACCATGTCGGATGTGGAATATACTCCCCAAGACTCGAAGAAAGCCCGCATTAATTCATCGGCCGAGCCCAGCACCAGACACGATTCCAACCGTGATACTAAGCGCCGGAGGAGGAGGAAAAAGAAGGCTCCTGTTGTGGGCTCAGCCGATAAGAATGAAGCTACACAGAGTCGTCAACTCGATGAACGCCCGCGAGCCCCACTGTCTGCGCGGAACGAAATCGTCAGATTCACTTCGGCACCTTCCGAAGCCAATGTGCCAGCCAGCGTCGTTCCTACTACCAAATATTCCTCACAAGCCCCGCTCAGTAAAGGTCGGGAAGGTTCTCCACAGACTCTCGAAGATATTACCGAACATCAAAGCATGCCGTCTGCTCTGGTACGCACTATCAAGTCATTAACTCGCCGTAATACCTATCCTCCAGACAGTGTGACAAAGAGCGGAATGTATCAATGGTTAGACCTCTACCTGTGCCTCCCTCTATTTCAACGGAAGAGAAAATAGCTCATCTGGAGGCAGAGCTCAGATCCAAGAACAAAGTCAGTGATCGTCTCTTATTTGATTCCATCATCGGTCTCATCCCTTTCAGCTGATCGCTGGCCATCAAGCACTCCTGAACCAAGTCCAACAGGCTGTCACTTGTCAGGTCTGTCTGGATTTGATGTATAAACCGTATGCACTCGCGCCCTGTGGTCACCTCGCCTGTCATAGTTGCCTTGTCAATTGGTTCACAGCGCCCCCACCCGATAACCGACCAGCATCTCCAGCCCTCATGCGCAGGAAAACATGCCCGCATTGCCGTGCCGTTGTACGCGCGCGCCCCGTCGAGATATGGGGTGTAAAGGGTATCGCACAAGCAGTGGGCAAGAGTGGGCTTTTACAGCACCAGTTACTTGTCCCTGTCGAGGTCCCTGAGTGTCTAGACGCGAACACCGATCCTTGGAAGGACATCTTTCCGAAACCAGGTGTTGCCAGTCATCATGGTTTCCCATGGTTTTTCCCAGATGCGGACGTGGGTGATGACGACGTTCACATTGCCGATGTCGTTCCGCGTGGCGAGGACGTCGGGATGCTTGATATAGAGGATGGGGGGATCTACCGCTGCCTTGACTGTATGCACGAGATATGGGATGGTGTATGCAGCAGCTGTGGACGTGTCTATCCGGGACACAGACCTAACGGAGACGAAGGAGATGAAGGAGACGAAGTAGACACGGTGGGATGGCTTGAGGACCAAATGGGTGCTGAGGAGGTTGACGTCGCAGATGATCCTGGTTGGATGGGTTTGGAGGAAGGGGAAGCAGACGACGGCGGGGACACTGACGACTGGCGTCCCTGGCGGCATCCATTTCATAATATGTTCATGAGGTCCTGGGGCTTCCTCGGCACTATTCACGTTGACGAGGAAGACGACACCACGTATGGCCAGGTAGACGATCATCGGGTTGCGGATCAAGACGAAGAGAGCGAGGACGGGGGCTATGAGAGCAGCTTCATCGACGACGGCGATGAGGAGGGTGAAGTTTCAGACCTTGAGAACGGGCCTCGCATCTATGAAATCGACGATGACCATGAAGATGAGATTTATGGTTCTACTCGACATTCCCTTATCGTCGACCAGGTTTCCGACGAAGGAGACGAGCAGGAAGACTTTGCTGAGCGCAGATGGCCTGGACGTAGGTATGGCCCTCGTGTCGTCTCGTCGGACGAAGAAGAAGAAGAAGAAGTACGGGCTCCACGATTCGTCGAGGATAGATAGACACACGAGTCTAGTACATGATGGAATGTCTCCGCACCGTTGTTTATCTCACCATGGCCTAATGGAGAGCACCAGAACCGCCATGGCCTCTCGTAATGCGGGCTGGTTGGCGCGTTGACGGTAGCTGTCGCTTGCCTCACTCCCACAACGTGTATCACGCACACTCCCCTGCCTCTTCACGCCGCACACTCGTGTCCGTGTCGACACTGCCATGCCCAAGGGTGCGCATGCCGTCCTTCTCCACTCCTTCATACAAGTGCTCACGTCTCTCCCACTCCCTACTCCTCGAATCCTTGCCAGACCCAGCCCCAGAACTCGATTGCGTAGCCTCTGCGCCAATCGCACGAACCGTCCTCCGCTTTCATCCATGCGCACAAAGACTAACAGCAGGACCCAACGGAATCCGTCGGTTGGCCCAAACCCAAGAACACCACGCGCCAACGCGATCCATTGGATCTTTTCATCAAATCTACCTCATCGCCGGAGCTCAGCAGCGCTCAGTGTAGATCTCAACCGACGAAATTTCTTCGGCATGAGCGAGGTCCTCGACGTACTCTTGAACGTATGCTTATGCCACGTTGTCTGCCTACATGAATCCTGATTGTACCATCCATGACCCATCCAGCCCTCCGAGACCGCGCGCTCCCTGACGGAATCCAGGCGTCTGCTTGAGGAAGCACGGAAGGAGATCAACGAAGAGCGCGTGGTTCCACGACTGCGCATCAAGCACGCGATTACTCGTCTGCCCGGCTTCTTGGCCCGCGAGGCCGAACTGCGGGTCATCGAACGTGTTATGGAGGGCGAGCCGTCGTTCACCGTGCTCTTTGGTTCCAGTGCGGTGGGCAAGGTATGTTTTCTTCCCAGTCTCTCCGTCTTTCGGGGAACCTCATTAGGTACTGCTGCTGCGCATATAGACTGCTCTTCTTCGTGAAGTGCTTTCGCGTGACAGGTTCCATGTTCTCCACTTCGATCTCCGAATTCCGGGCTTCGCGGATGTTAGCAGTCTCTACGTTAGCCTTAGCCGACAGATGGAACAATACTTCGAAGATATTTCGGCGAGCAGGTTTGGGTTCGAGGAGTTTCGCAAAGAAGTCTGTGCTTTCAAGGTACGCATTTTGGTCTGATGAAAACAAAAGTTGCAACTGATCGGATTGCCTCTCGAAAGCATGACCGTCTTGATTTGGAGCGAAGGCTGTCTGAAGCACCTGTCGGTAGTGTGGGATCACAAGTGCGGACAAGCGACATCTCCCGGCTTATGGAATTGTTTCATGTGAGACCGTCGCATCTTTTCGTGACCGCAGCACCGACGAGTTCAAACACTAGTACTCTCTCGTGAGATACGCCGAATTTGAGCCACCAGAAGATGTCAACGAACCTGGCAACCAAGGGCGGAAGGAATCAGATGTATCATCTGAGCGGACTCATGTGAACAACTCACCTCCTTTCAGTAGGAGCCGGTGGTTCTTCAAGCGTGCCAAGAGAACGAGCGACAGTGCCCGCGGGATGTCGTCTTCTATGATCAGAGAAACTGAAAAGCCTTCCAAGAAGATACCCGTATTGTTCTTCGACGAAGCACATAAGCTGTACGTTCCACTTTCAAAGGAAACCTTCTATCCATTCTGATTGTTGGTGGACAGACCGTCCTTGGTTCAATCGACAGAGACCGTCAAGTGTCTACTAGACTCGATGCTTGTTCTGACAAAACAAGACCGGCTGTGTCATGTCGTTCATGCCACGAGCGATCCTTTCTACCAAAACTGGCTGCGCCAACTCAATGTTGTACAACATTGCAAGCTCATCACCATCGACGACTGTTCGAGAAGCGAGACGCGAACGTATTTCTTGGAACGTCTCCTGCCTCGTGTCCCAGAAGCATTACGGCCGCCATTATCTTTCGACGTATTGTACGAGGCGTTCGGCGGTAAACTAGCGCATTGGCAAGACTATATTAATGAATACGGTGAGCTACTTCGTTTCCGGGGTTTGTCGACTTTCTCACCCCATCATTCCCAGTCAACGCCGGTGGAAACTTTGATAGTGCGTATTCATGTCATAATAGGCTCCAGCATCGCTGACATGTATGGGTCAGTCAAACAAAGCTCCGCTTTCCTTCAAGCACATGCTACCCTCAACCTCCATATCGTCCACTCTTCTCAGCTAGCGTCTGCACGTGATCCCACAACTCCATCTA
This sequence comes from Boletus aff. separans, assembly GCA_038088755.1. Taxonomy (NCBI): domain Eukaryota; kingdom Fungi; phylum Basidiomycota; class Agaricomycetes; order Boletales; family Boletaceae; genus Boletus; species Boletus aff. separans. The sequence continues at coordinate 23,769 of JBBPJN010000028.1, forward strand.
CCCCAGGTCCGCGGCCACGATCAAGCGGCCCAGACGCGCTTCACGCTGGCCTTGGTCCTGCTGGGTTTAAACCCTACTCGCCTCGCGAGGCAACTTCGATTGATGACTACTCTGCGGATTTCAGCGCAATGCAACTCCTCAAAGTCATGAGTAAACTTAGCCAGCCCGGGACGCAGCACCTTCCGTACTTCTTGCTCTGCCGAGAAATTGGTGTGCGCGCAGTGGATGGAATGATCAAAGGCAAGGTGCTGAATCTGCACTGGACCGAGCTGGTCGGCAAAGAGCCGGAGATTCCTGTCATCAGTGCACCAGTGTCGCCTGTCCCGATGACGCATCGCGTACTGAGCAACAGCTCTTATGTCGGTGGGGCTAGTGGGACTGTAGGTGTTGAGTCCTCGGAAGACGGTGACATGGTGATGGTGAATCCGATCAACCTGTCGACGAGGGATCTGGGGCAAATCGACGAAGGCGCCGAACACGAAATCATTGGACCGAAGCTGATGCCTCTGACTCCCATCATGCGCTTCGCCATGCGAGAAGTCGTTCAAGAATACGAAGACGTTCGGACAGTCTCCGAATATGCCTCGCTCAACGACCCTGACGAATATTAATGTGGAGCTGGTCTTACATTTTTTGGGTAGAGGACGCCACATTTGCAAGGGGATATTTATTTTTCTGCACGATATCTGATTTCCTATCATGCCTGTATGTATCACTTGTGTACTATACGTCACGTACATCATTACACATAGACCTTCTGATTCCGTATGCCGCTTATTAAGACCCGCGCCACCGTGTCGGGCCAACCACTCACGGCCACACGTCGCCGAGTATCTCTTGGCTCGCCGGAATGACTGGTGACGCACAAAAGGCTATAACAAGCAACTTGGCGTACCATTCAGAACTTTGGCACCTTGTCTTTGAGAGGCTTTACTGAACACGCACGAAGTTTCTTTTTTTTGTGCTATCGTCGTCCGTGGGGTACATTACACCCCTTCTGACCCGGAGATCCTTTGCAATCTTGACTCATTTGCGTGCTCGTCGGCCGCCGCCATCTGCAAGTCAGTGTATAATGTTATCGCTTGACGACTGTGACAGGAGGACGGCCAGCAAGAAAAGAAAATGTAAGCTCAATAACCACCCAGAAACGGTATACGTGTAGTTCCTGGACCAACCGAAAATAGCAATGAAACTTGTGGTCTTGGGTCCATCTATTAAGTGATGACGTGTGAGGTGCTCTGCAGACCCAGTTGCGATGCGCGCTGCCACGTCGAACGACGACTGATCGGACAAGATGTGTCAGAGACCATCTTGGCTTATGCGTCGACGACGGACGTACGCAGATATCTCTTGGCTCGACGCGTTATGGCCGCCGATAGGGATCAATGGTTACGCGCAGAATAACAAACCTGGCATGCTAGGACTTTTCTCTTAGAAGGACCCTTTCCCCGGGGCGGTGTAAACCCACTCCCTCGGAAACTCGATATGGATTTTTTTTTCTGCACGGTATCTATTTGCATCATGGCTGCGTGCATCGCGAACCTTGTCCTAGCGGTTCCGTCTGCATGCGTTTCAAAGATTGAGCCGAGCGAGTCACATGCTGCGATAGACACCACCATGTCAGCCTGAGATCGTGGACGAACCTGGACGAAATTTGTTCGTCGGTTCTCTTTCAAGAAGCCTCAACACTCAGCGCTGTAAATCCACCGTCAGATCAGATTCAATATGGTCCAAGCACTTTAATGATATTCTTTTTTTTAATGCCCGATACTCAACCCGTCAGTTAATTTGCTATCATGTCCGCGTAGACCACTTGCTTGGTACGCTCCACGTATGCCTCTCTGGTTCCTGGAGATATATCTCATGTTAGGTCTCTGCGAATCTGACGTCTGCATGTGTCTCGAGCCAAGTAAGCCACCTGTCAAGGTATGCGCTGCCGTGTCGGACCGTGGACGAATCTCCAACAACACACTCGATACCGATCAGTAAAGTGAGTCAACATCTCGACCACGCGCGGACGACGTACAAGATTTCTCTTGGCTCGTGTCATCGCCACTGTAATCAACAGATCAGTCATTACCCACGCACTACAAGGTGGATCGTGACAAGCAACTTGGCTTACCATTCATACGGCGTTTCTCCTTCAAGAAGCCTACCTGACGCTGTAATCCCACCCATTTTATTTTATGGATCAGATTCAATACAATCGGTGTACTTGGGGAGGCTGACCTTGTCGTTGCTCCTTACGAGACTGATAATCACCGCATCCTTTTCGCGTCCTTGCATGCCATCCACCGTGCCGATCTCAAGTTCTGGCCCATATTCAGGGCGTAACAACGAACTGAGGAGGGTGACCTGCGCTTGATATCTATTCAATATAAGACACGTTTGGCGTTGATAAGTGAACAAGATATGGTATCCCTGTCACTTATACGCACGGCGTGATGATTGCTATCTGCGATGGATACAACCCCGCTCCGACCTGTTGCTCGGAGATGAGCATGATGATTGGACAGAGACGGGTTCCAGTGTCCACGCACGAGCTTCCCCGTCCACCTTTTGACCACCGAAGCCTCGTTCTCGTTACATCTACTACCTTCATCTCCGTCACCTTCGAGGCGTTCATAGTACTCACATCCTGCCGTGTCGAAGAAGACGACAGGACTACCGAGGATTTCTTGGACGGTTTCGTCATCCTTTGTTTCAGTAAATGATCGCGTATTTGGCAAATCGGAAAGTAGATGTGAGGATACCGAGCCGTGGGATTTTAGCTTGGACGCATAGAGCGTGTTTGATGGAAACTCGCAAATTTGATAATGCATCCTCCAAGGTGGTAAGCAGAGCAAGAACGAACGTGAAACGTGTTGGTGCATACCGATATTGGACATTGAGCAAGCGCTTAATGCCGGGACCATACATTCGTTCGAGGCGGTCGAACAACGTTGTCTCCAGCGTCCGCGGGGGACGTAAACCGGAATGCTTAGAAGATTTTTTCTTTGGTGGTTCGCTTGGATTCTCTGGTGTACCCGCTCCAGGTACCATAGTCTCTTCTGCGATGACTACATCCCCATGTATCGATTCTGAATCTGAATCTGAACCGATTTCTGAACCTGGCTCAGTCATATCTTCCTGCCCATCGTCAGTCGAAGGATCTTCGCGTTTGTCGGGTTTGGAGAGCTTCGTGGACGTTGTCTTGCTCTCTGATGCATCTTTGGGTTGTTTCTTTGACGAGTTTGCCCGCTTTGTTTTCTTTTCGTGCTTGTCCAAAGATAAGATGGTGGGCGGCAATTGCATGGGGTCGCCTGCCAGGATCAACTTCTTTCCCTTGAATATGGGGACCCAGCACACCTAAAAGACTAACACCTCAGCGGGTTAAGGATTACCATATGCTGGGACATACTGCTTCAACAGCTTGAGTTGCTTCATCGATAATGACCACGTCAAAGGTATGATCGCGCAATTGTCTTCCGCCAGCGGAATGGCAGGTGGCCAGGACAACCTGTGTATATGCTCGGTCACGACCATTCTTCTCTGGGACCGAGGTTGCTAAGTACCTGGGATTCTGAGAGGACCGCTTTCACAACCCCGCCCTCTCTCTGTCGATACCTGAGGTAGGCACCAGTCAGACTGAGGACTATTGCCGGAGCCAGTGCACCCACTCTTTTCTGAGCGCACGCACATCCTCCCACATTTTCTTGCGTTCCAGTCCGCGCGGTTTCTTCGCCCCCTTGCCTTTGCCTTTGCCGGCAAGCGTGTCAAGGGCAACATCGAGCTCCGCCTTTACATCCTTGGCGAGCGCCGCCTGATAAGAAGATTGTTAGCATATCTTCGAGGGAACAGGGACCGACAAACCTGATCGCTCCGGCTAGCCTTGACTTCCAATGTCGCATCGAGGACATCCTCACGTGCCATGACTCTCGCTGGATGACCAATTCGCGTCACTTTTAACGGGACCCCTTTCCCCTTCTCTGGGGGAGGAAGAGCAAGAAGTCGTTCGAGGATATTATCGACGGAAAGGTTGGAGGCACCGCATACGAGCACACGGAGCGGTTTTTGGTCTGGTGGATTGGACGTGAGCTGACGGATGATCTCGATCAACGTGCGAGTTTTGCCCGTGCCTAATTGTATACGTTTGGTAAAGGGGACAAAGGAGGTGGTGGCGGAACGAACCTGGAGGACCGTGGATACATGCGACTTCTGGGGCCTCGAGAGTAAATCGGACTGCCACTTTTTGGCTCTGATTGAGCGATTCATCAAAGAAAGCGATGTGCTCAAGTTTGGACGGCTTGGATGGCAGCGACATTCCGAGCAATACCCGGACGAGGGGTGTGAGTTCATAGCTTGTCCTGTCATCTGGCTGATGAAGTGCGACCAGTAAATTTATGTAATAAGAATATGGTCTGTCACGAAAGAGAATACCTTGCGTGTGGAGGGTATCGCAATCTTCTCCAAGTGGTCGATGGCTTTGTTCATCCTAAAAACGGCTCCTCAGGGCTCGACACTGCATAGCAAGCAGTTCATTTTACCGATCATAGGTAACACTGTTTGCGAGCTTGACGACACGACATCTCTCTGGCAAATCAAGTTCAGCATCACCAGATTCAGGAGCGTCCACAGCGATAACAATGCGTGTATCAGTAACCTGTTAAAGAATTAGGACGTGGTCGAAGACAACGAAAGTAAAGTGCAAACTTTGTACACTACACCCTCCGGGGGAGTCGACCTTTTTGTATCTGAATCGGTTGTCTGCACCTTCTTTCCTTTGCCCCATGTTTTTCTCTGTGTAGTTGAAATGTTCTCTTCGATTCTGGCGAGATCCCCGGGCCTGCAGACAAGTTATTCAGGCTCCATGAATGATACAATCATACCAGTTGATACGACCCTGAAGGTATGCGGGGGAAATAACGGTGAAGAGTGGTACGCTAAAGGTCTCTCCAATTCTACAAGCCTACCTTCGCCGAATAAGACGTTGCAAGCTGGTAAAGACTCGATCACGTACGTCTTTCCGCCGAGCCCTACCCCGGCCGATACGATACCCAATCCACCTAGTGCCAGTCCACGCTGTTCGAGAAGCTTGGGTGAAGCGTTGCTCAAGATCAAAGAAGTGCGCTCGATCTCCGCATCGCGCTCCTGGGCGAGGAGAGTACGCTGCCTCGAAATGAAGGCCTGCAAGGCCGACTCTGAACTTGGTGACGACATCGTCATGGTTTTGTGGACGTCGGTGGTTGCAAAAGGATAACTGGTATTTGGTAGGTGTCACTATCTCTACTACGTACATTAGTAGCATCCAAAGAATACACTCTTCACCATGGTGACCTTTGCCTTGAGCTTCAAGCCAGTCGATAGGCTCGACATCGTGTCATCTATAGAGTGCTCGACGTGTTCAAGAGTCTGAAAGAGTACCCTTTTTTCCATGGCGAACATTCGTGACTCTTCAAAGTCACTGATATCATATGTCCCAGCGCCAACGAATTGATGCTGAACCGCTGGTTTTACTTCTTATCACACACCCTCCACTACAAGTGAGCGTCTCCACAAGAATGAATGCTGCAATGTACTGTGTGGAATCGCTCATGTGTCGACGACACTCATGGAGACGCGCCAAACGTTGTGCACGCTATGACATTCCGAACCATCCGCTTGCAACTGTCGTTCGAAGAAGAAGAAACGTGATCTCGATGATCCTACGTCACCGACAGATTCTGAGCTAGACCAACCAAATCACACCCATCTCATGATAGTTCGGGGCAAGTTCGATGGAAAACATACTGGCATAGCGTGCTACCAAGATGCCAGACCAAAACTTCGGTAGGAGTTCGGTATGCCGAGGCGCAGGTTATCTAGTTCCACTAGCAAAACTGGGATGGCCATGCACTCCTAACTAGCTAAGGAGTGTAGCGACTGTGATAGCTTTTATGAATCGCTCTAGGCACAGCTTGTGCTAAAGCTCACCATACGTGACCAACCCCGTGTTGCAGACCTAGTGTGACTGAGGATTCCCTGCAATATGGCGCGCGTTTACTGCGACAAAGTGGTATGCGACGACAGTGATCATAGAAAGGGCGCCAAGGTAGTTGGCGAGGTTGTACAGTGTCTGGTGGCTAATCATTGTGTAAAGTCTGCTGCGTTGGTGAGCGAGCGTGTGTCATGGAGAGCTCGAGTTGGCACTTGCCTTGGGAGCAAGAAGGCTGGTGTTGTTTGTGTCTTTGTTTGGTCCGCACGGAAAAGCTCGGACACCTCACTAGTGTCGTTCAACGTTCAACCTTGACCATCATGCGGCCGACTGCAGTTCGTTCCAGTGGTATGCCTGAACGTGAGTCTCCCTCTTTCTCGTGGAAGAGCTTGAAGAAAACTGAATGGTTCTCTGCTTATCAGCCAAAGTCTACGTGAGTTTTTGCCATGGCACCGAAACAATGCAGAATAACGTGCTATTAGAGCCCCTGGTGGGGTGACACCAGCAACTTGAAGCAAAAAGGCATCATTACCTACAGTGAGTATTTGAGTGTGCTCTTCCACGTTCCATCACATTCATTGCGTTTCGCGTGTTGCTTTTTTCCCCTAGCTGTTTCCCCGTTCCGTCAACGGCCAACAAAACAGATCTTCCAGGGTTGGATGTTCAATGGTTACAAGCGTCTTGCTTCTCAGGTACCATATTGGATTGTTCCATTTGCAATCGGTGCGTTCTTGCATGTATCCACACGACTCCCACCTGAAAGCCTGATTATTACTAGCCTACGGCACGTACACCTGGGCGAAGCGTTACGATGCTTGGCAGAACAGCAAAGCCGGACACATTGCGCTGCATGGTGCTCACTGATTTACTAGTTCAGCTTGTTACTTTACATGGTTTGGAGCAATAACATAGACACCCGAGCTGAGCACACCATATAAGCTGCAGACTTCGGGAAGAAAATCTCGTCGGAATTGCGCCATGTTGCGCGTAGCTTTGGTCACTGACCAATACTGACTTGTACTGACTAACGATATTTATGATTCCGTCTCAGGCTTACTCATACGCGCCGTAGCAAATCTGGGTATAAATACGTTCCGGTCATGGTACAGTAACTTACCCATTCACTTTCACACTCGATACACAAAATGTCTAATGTTCGTCCTTTGTTCGTCGTCGCTGGCATTGGGAATGGCTCAGGTCTGTTTCCTTGTACTTTGCAATGCTCTTCACAAAACTGACTTTCACATAGGAACAGGGGCTTCTTCAGCGTAAGCACCCCCTTGACCAGCGTAATGCTGGATGAGCTGACCAGTCATACAGTCGTCTGTTCGGCAAGCTGGGTTACAGGGTTGCGTTAATTTCGCGTGGCCCTGAGCATCTTCACAAGCTCGCCAACGAGATCAACCAGAACGGTGGAGAGGCACGACACAACTCTTGCATCATCACCTTGATCCTCACATCATTATTATTAGGCTGCACCTTTCCCAGTCCCGGATTACACTCCAGCTTCGATTCGCTCAACGTTTTCCAGCATCAGGACCCGCTTCCCAGTTTCTACTTCTCCCCTCCGTGTTGCCGTGTTCAATGCTGGGTATGGTGTATGGAAGCCATTCCTGGACATCACCGAAGAGGAAGTGCGCCAGTCGTTGGATGTCAATGTTCTTGCTGCTTTCACCTTCTCCAGAGAAGTCTTACTCGAATTCACCAAGAACGACCTAGAACAACCAAGTGAGGGTGGAAAGGGTGGTTCAAGGAAGAAGGGTACTCTGATTTTTACGGGTGCTACGGCCGCGATCAGGGGCAACATCACCACGAGCGCGTTTGCGGCGGGTAAATTTGGTCTCAGGGCGCTCTCCCAGAGCTTGTCCAAAGAATTTGGGAGACAAAACATTCATGTCTGTATCCGCTTATCGCATGTCCATTCATATCTAGCTGACACTTGGGTTTGTAGGTTGCACACGTGAGTCGCTATAATTGGGTCGGGTCAGACTGTGGGTGATGACTCTGCTCTTTCTGCCGATTACAGAGCATCATTGATGGGAATATCTTGACCGACCGTGCGAGAGGGAACCGCGGTGACCCTGCCTGGGAAGCTAACGCAGACATCCGTCTCGATCCAGACTCCATTGCAAAGGTGGGTTTTTGGTGTTGCTTTTTATAAACCGTCATCTCATTTTGCACACAAAGGCCTACCTCAGTCTCGTCGAACAAGACAGCTCAGCTTGGGCTTGGGAAATTGACCGTAAGCTCGCTCACATTCTGTCGTCGTAAGTTGCGCTCATGTGCGGCTATGCGCAGTACGACCTGCTCACGAGAAGTGGTGAGCGAATACTTCGACTTCGTGTATGCGGACAAGAAACTGTGTTTGTATCCCGTTTCTGAGATTCGAGTACGTCCATGTAACGAGGCTTTGTTGACTCAATCCGTTGGGTTGGTGAATTACCATAACTTTCATCGCATGTCTGACCGCGGGCGCCTGCTGAAGCGCTCGAACAGTGGGCCTGTTTCCGTGCATTGTCGCTGTTATCCAGTAACGCTGTCCGCTTAACATGCCAAAAACGTTACCCGCAACATATCAGGCTAGAAGGTCAAGCACTGAGTACTGAACAACCATCGCAAACAAGCTAACCCAACGAAGTGCTTTCTTTCATTCGCTCAGATGCATTTCCTCTTCCGGACCGCCGCTCCAAACCAAATATAAAAGCATGGGATGACATCTCCCTTGGGATCAATCTCCCCCGTGCTTGCGAGGGACTCAAGGAAAGTCACGAGTGTTTGGGCTAGCATGTTGGTGATTCCCTCCCCCATTACCATTCTTCTTTGCATAGCTGTAGTGGCTGGCATCACCACCGCTGCCCCAGCCCCTGTTTCTAAAGCACAACACCGACCAATCATGCTGCGACACCGTCATGCCCACTCACGGATGCGCAAATGGCAGGGCACCGTCCAAATCCCTAATGTGAAGTCCTTCTGTCTCCACGTGTCCACACCCCACTCAATGATCTTGCCACTCCACAGACTAGCTCCCCAGCAATATCCTCTGTCGAGGGAGGAGAGGAAGAGACATCATCGGCCAGATGAATGACGACTAGCTGATCATCAGCATGATCAAACGATTTGAAAACCCATCTCATTCCTTTCCCACATATGAGACGGTCTCTTTTCTTGTTTGTGGCTTGATGAACGTCGACGTCGGAACGCAGGTCTGCCGCGTATTTGTACTGTGTATGCTTAGAATCGGTGTTCTGTTTCCTTGATTAGTTAGTCTATGTAGATGGTTCATCATCTTCCCCGCGTAGACGGGACCGAATCCGAGCACGATGCACGACGTACTTTGTTAGTCCGTCTTTATTGCAGTGCGAGAAAAACATTCCACGACTGTTTTCTTCAAGGTTGCTGTACGTTTGTGTGCTTCAGGGCAATTATGATTGGAGCCGAGGATGATGGCCATCTCCGCCTCTTCCCACTTTGCTCCAGAGTGTCGTAAATATAGTCAGTAATCATCGTAAAACGAGCAGAAGATTCTCCAGTGGGATATGCATCAGCTCATTCTTTGCGACCCTGGTCCTTTGAATTCGGTTCCGACTCGGACTGCGTCATCTGTGGCCTTCGAGAGGCACGATCAAGCTTCGATATCCATATAGCCGGTATGATTACCGTCGTACAAAACATTCTGCGTCAATTTGTCACCCTGTGGCCTCATCCGATCCCACATGCTCGTTCAAAAAACCCTCGACTTCTTGTCTTGTTCGAATGCAAGCTTGACCTAGTACAGTCTAGTGAGCAACCTAATGAACCATCCACACGGAACTGTGCCCCACCTGCGCTAGAAACGCCTCATCCGTAATCGCTCTCATGCCCACATGTGCAAGCGCCTTGGAAATGGTGTAACATGCTTCGTGGGCGGTGTCGGTCGCAGCAGCAGCTGCAAACTCTTTTGTATGGTTTCCCCCTCCCGGTACGGTTGGGATGGCTGCACGCGTCGTCATAGAGAATGTTCATCAGAGAAGTCCAGTGTCACGAGGACAAAGAATACGTACAAAACCCGGGGTGGAGTGCGGGCATCACTGCCATCCGTTAATAGTCTGCATGTGCATATGTAGCGTGGAAGACAAAAGGCGTGCGTACAGTGAGTAATATTTCCCTGAGAAAAGCCATTGAGAATCATTACATGTTGCCCTACGTCATCTTGATGCGACTTACGAAGTCGGTGGATGCACTAGAAATACCCCATTCATAGTCGATATTCCCGTATCGCTTTCGAACAACATCTGCAAGCTCTTCTCCTAATGACACATACTCATAAGACTTAGGAATGGATGGTCTATAAGCCTACCTAGCGCTTTGTTCTGTACGAGTTCATTTGCTATAGATTCACGGGTTAATGCGACAGTGGTGCCGGTGGCAGTGGCGGCAGCCCTAAGAAAGGATTTAGTACGACAGGAGATGTGGGTGAAATCACGTACTGGAAGCACGCTTTGACTCGATGTGTGGTGTCATACACTTCCTGGCTCAGGGGGGCACGTACGAACCAACTTTGGCGGTGTTTGTCACAATTCAAGTGGGAAGGACGCTGCTAGAATGGGCTTACTGCACCGTACAATTATCGGGAATTACTGGATGTGCTGGTTGAGGTAATGGAAAAGTAGGAAAAAGGCAGTACAGACTGTTGGGAGCCCAGTCTTTTCCCCCAAAGACTCCATGCACGCGATGGGTAGGCTTAATTTGCTGTCGTAAAAGCCCGATGTTTGTATATGCGAGCACGGCAGCATCCAGTGCGTTCTGGCCTTCCCAGGGGCTCAAGCCAGCATGTGCACTACACAGTAAACATCAGGTAGGTTATCGACAGATCAGGAATATTACATTGTTTTTCTTACGTTTTCCCCGTATAATCTACTTGGAACCGGACCATAGCCAGAGAACCGCTGAGGCTAATAGAGTAAGGAGGGCCTGGCGCGGGATGACACCTACGTCACCGAAACGTCAGTGAAAAGTAGGTCTTGGTTTGCAACACGAGGCCATACATGAGACAGACGTCCATTTCCTTATAGGCACCCTTATCCCACAACTGGACTTTGCCCATCCCACCCTCCTCAGCTACAACGCTGTGAATGATATGACGCATGCCAGAATCTGAGTAGAAAGCTTACCCGGGGTTCCGAGCAAGATCACCTTGCCGTCAATGTTCAGTTGTTGCATGGCGGCTTTGGCTGCACAAGCGACTGCTACGCCCGCGATGCCGATCAGATTGTGGCCGCATGCGTGACCGATCCCAGGGAGGGCATCCATCTCGGAGTTGACGCCGAGGACGCGGCCACCTTGGCCGTGTGTGTAGGTGGCTACCCAGGCAGTCTCGAGCAAGTAGTGTTTTTGAACGACCCATCCCTGCGCATCCAGGAACTCGGTGTATACGTCATGAGCATAACTGGTAGTGGAATGGAATCAGCATTGCGTCGCGATCCTCTAGGGAAAGGACATCGCACTGTTCTTCAAACATCAGTTCGGGGTGAGCTAGTCATCATGATGGTGCAGAGGAGGGGATGTTCGGTGGACGATCAGTCGCGAGATAGACCGGCGGATGTGCATCGTGAGGCCCTTACCATGTATTTTGTCACTCAGCTGTCTCAACTGAGGGCGGAGCAAATCGATCGTTTTCTCGATCGATGCAAGGATGTCTGGTCTGTATACATCGCCTGATAGAAACGGCGGTTTGGTTGGATCGGTGTCGGGTCGCCATACGACATCCTGAGCGGACATTGTTCGTGAACTAGGTCTTGGACGTTTGAACAGTGATCTGTCCGATGGCACGTTAGTGATAAGACCCTATATTAGTACGTTGTGTCGTGCGTCAGTCACTCATGCCAGGCGCTGCCAGCCACTGGCACTGGAAGTCTAAACTTGGACTCAATTTAGGTGTCTCATACCAGCTGGAATAAATTCAAGAAGGTGCAATAATTTAACTACATGCCTCTAAGTACTAGGAACGCATAGGATGTGATTTCCGAACCAAGCGCAGAAAGTTCTCCTTGAAGAAAGGGCCATTTGCTTCTGCAACGTCAAGGGGCGTCTTCCCATCTACATTTCTTGCAGAAGGGTCAGAGCCAAAATCGAGCAGGGTCTCAACGACCTTCCACGATCGCATCTGACAGAAAAAGCTGTCCTTGTCAAGAATTGAGTCACAACATAGCGCGAGATGCAGCGGAGTGTCGCCTTTGGAATCAGCGAAATTTACGCTGGCTCCTTCACAAATCAAGAATCGGATGAGTGGTACTGCATCGTATGTGTACCAGAATCCGTTGCCTGCCACTGCGGCGAGTAGGACATCGGAGGGGAGGGGGACGTTCTGGGAACACAAGTACTTGATAGTGAGAATGTGTCCACGTCTCGCCGCCACGTGGATAGGTATTTCGTCAGCTGACTTCTGCATTGAGAAATCCCAGCCTAGATCAGCGAGCAATCCGATGAACGCCTGACAATCGTCGTCCGAGCGGAGGGAGGAGAGAGTGCGACATACCAACCCCATACCACTGTTAGCAGCAGCATTGGGCAGTTTGACGTCTTTTCCGAGGAGGAAATGGATCACGGAAGGCGCTGAGGAGAGCAAGATATCGTCTGGAAGTGGTACATGCTGCGAGAGAAAATACTCCAAGATGGTGGTGAACCCAGACCTCGCTGCGGTATGCAATGGGGTCTCCCCGGCTAAATTCTGAGAACGAGGATTACATCCAGAATCAAGGAGGATCTTAACACTCTCTAGACAATCTTCTTCGAGTTTGTCTCCCCAGGTTGGGAGGAGATGCAATGCTGTATCTCCGTCTGCCGTTACGACAGAGACATCGGCACCCTTGTCGATAAGGTAACGGATTGTTTGTGCTCTCTTAAATGGTTCGCAACATGTCGAAGCGGCCAGTAGTATATCAGGAGGGAGTGCTACTTGCAGTGCGAGGAAGTAGTCGATGATAAAGGTGCGTCCACCTCGCGCAGCAAAATGGAGGGGTGTCTCTTGTGCCGAATCTAGCATGGAGGGACTATACCCAGCATGAACAAGGAGCTTGGTCAATTCCAAAGCATCTTCCTCAGGGTAAAATATCACTGCGAGATGTAGCAAAGTATCTCTGCTTCCTGCGATGGTCCGCACGTCACCACCTCTATCGAACAAGAAGCAAGTCGTTTCATAGAATCCTGGTGGGTATTGAATATTTTTCTCGAGTCGAGCGAGCATGACATCCGAAGGGACTGATATACCGAGTAAAAGCAGATACTCCATGATCGAGATGAATCCCTTTGTTGCTGCAATATGAAATGGCGTTTTTCCGGATAAATTGTGTGCACGTGCGTCGCATCCAGCGTTGACGAGGAATCGGATTTGTTTCAAACACTCTGCCTCCCAGAGGTGCTTGATCGCAAGATGAATTAAGGTGTCTCCGTCGGGACGAGTGACGTGTATGTTAGCCCCCCTTTTGACAAGGAATTTAACCATTTTGGTAGTGTTCGAGGACGAGTTGCCGATCACAGACAAAAGGATGCTGGGAGACCATACAAGGTTCATCGAATAAAGATACTCCACGACGCGAAGATGTCCGTTCTTTGCTGCAATATCAATGGGTGTTTCGCCACGAGAGTCCGGTAAACAGGGATGGCACCCAGCTCTGACAAGGATTTCAACGCACTCCAGATGCTCTGCGTCGTCGCCAAAGGAATTGTCCAAGACAATGTGAAGTGGTGTCTTCCCATTGGCTGCAATAGCGTGTACATCGGCTCCTCTGCTCACCAGCAGCCAGATCATGGACGCTGGAGATGGCACGGATGCCACAAGCAGGATGTCGGATGGCAACGGTATGGGTAATGAAAGGAAGTACTCAACAACGGAAGCGTATCCACGGCTGGCAGCAAAGTGAAGGGGAGTTTCACCAGCTTGATTACAAGCGGATGGACTGCATCCTGCATCAGTAAGGGCTCGGACACCTTTTAAGCACTCCTCTTCCGAGCCCCAATGCGTGTCACAGTGCATGACTCGATGAAGTGGGGTATCTCCTGTGGGTGATGCAACATCTACACGACATCCGATATTCAGAAGAAAATGTATCATTGCCGAATTCGAGTTGTGTGATGCATCAAGAAGGGTCGAAGGGAGCAATGGTATACGTGAGAGGATTTGCTTGACAGTGGAAACATGCCCCATACGCGCAGCATGACTTAGGGTCTTCTCATCAAATCGAGCGAATGTGTCGCAGCCGACCTGGATGAGTCTCCGTTGGATTATATCAATGTCTTGTTGGGACGGATAACCGCGGTAATATCGCATGGGGTCCAATGCACGCAGGGGGAAGCCATCGTCCCGAGCGTCCACTACCCATTCGACAAATTCATCGGTTTGCAGCAGCCTTGCGACATTGCGAGCAGGGAAGTGGCACCTGCGCTGCCTCAGTGCACTCACGAACACGTCGCAAGGCACAGGACTCCCCTCGGCCAAAAATAGATCGACCATCGCACGGTTCCCATGTTCGACAGCGGCCTCCAGTGGCAAGAGCTGATTGAAACCACGGACATCCCAGCCCCTTCGGTCTAGGCTGACGCCTCCTCTTGACAACAGGATCTTGGCATGTCCGACCTTGTTGAAGTACGCCGCATATATGAGAGGGTTCGTCCGGTCCTTCAGTCGCAACTTAGCACCTCCAATGTATAAACGGAGAAGTGACTCGGGAGCAAAAGCAATTAGAATGTATAAAACAAAGTCGTGTTTTGAGGTTGACAATGGAAAACCTGGAGGACCTCTTCTGCACAACCGTTTCCATTCCGAAGAATAGTGTTGCACCGCCACTTGGAGAGCTTGGATAGAATGCAGAACCGATTTGTCCCTCGGACTGACGCGAGCAAGGTGGTGGAAACCATGGGATAAGACGTATTCAAGAAATGGGAGGGACTCGGGTGAAAATGATGAAGGGCTGTAACGGCTAACGAGGGTCGCGTCCAAGCCGTCACGACGTAGCCCTATCTCGTAGGTTTCGCAAGGCAATACCCCATGATCACCAGATTGCCGACTTTGCTTCAGGCAAACGGAGATGTAACACATGCAAAGCAAAGCCAGCTGTGTATGAGCGTTCCGTTCATTGGTATGATACGCAGGATGGTTCGCGCGAGTCGACCTTCCGATCAGGTATTCCTACCTAACAGCAACTCAGCCGTGCAGGTTGACGAGTGAATCACAATGGCTCGACATACCTTTACGCTGAAGTGAGATAATGTGACAATATCTGTCACTTCATCGTACATCACCAAACTGCCCAGCGCATCCAGCAAAGCGGGACCGTGAACGGGACCGGAGTCACGGTCAAAAACTCGTTGATCGATGTCAATGGAAAGAATTTCCATGATTTGACACAACTGCAAAGGAACCAACGCAAACAGGATCCAATCCAGGGCACGCCGAACGACCTTCCTTTCTTCGTCTTCATGAATGTGGAGAAGAATTCTCTCATAGGTCACGTTAAGGTCTTTCGGAAGGTTATTGAGCGCTTTCCGGATCCTTTCTGTGGTGACGCATCGCTTGAGGGTGTCGAGTTGACACTGCACCCATCT
>JBBPJN010000029.1:0-38849 GCA_038088755.1 Boletus aff. separans
CCTGCGTCTACTATCAAGACTGGCACCGCACACAGTACCTCAAACCCGCCACAGAGGGCGGTATCCTCAACGCCGTCTCCCGTGCCGTCGCACCACAGGCCGTCGACACCTCCACCCCCAATGCCTCTACCGTGACCAGTCCGCGGAACACCCTCTCCTCCTACACCGGGTTCGTCGTCGCCGTCGGCCAGGATGCCTCCGTCCCTTCAAAATCACCACCAGATCCGCCAAAATCCAACGCACTGCCGTTCGACGAAGAAGCAAAACTCGTGTACGGCGTCGTCTTGTCGTTGCGCAACATGATCAGGAAACTGTCCGCAAGGTACGCGATTATACCCTACTTCTTTCGCTGTGCGCCGTCTGACCCGCACCCGCTTCGCTAGAGACGAGCAGTTCACAAGTTACCGCACCTCCACGTACCGACTTCACTTGTACGAAACGATATCAGGCTACAAGTTTGTCTGCCTCAGTGACCCGTCCACCGATGGCCTGCGCTACGTCCTGCGGCAGATATATAGTGGTCCTTTTGTCAACTTCGTCGTTAGAAATCCCCTCGCACCAATGGACTCTCGCGAGCAAGGCATTGATAACGACTACTTTCGTGCTAGCGTCGATCGTCTCATCCGTGCCTTGTCTTCCTTTGCTTGAAAGAACATCGTCAATCCGCAGAGGGTATGTTCCATGTATACTACACTATGACATGCATCCCCATGACCTTCGTCAACTAGAGCCCAAGAGTCTGACTTGCACATTGTCCAGTGTCTTGTTCTTCCAGTTGTTTTCTGAGCACGTTCATCAGTGACATCTTCATCTCCGTCTCCTGCCTGTTCTCCCCCTTGTCTCCGTCCGCCTCTTCCGTATCCCCCGCTACTGCTTCGTCTAGTGCCAACTTGGTTTCCCCCAACCGTAACATGTCTTCCTCAATCGTCCCTCGCGTTATCAACTTCACAACATCGACGTCCCGTTTCTGCCCTATCCGGTATGCACGGTCCTGTGCCTGTCGATCATTGTGAGGGTTGAAATCTTGGTCAAACCTTGCAGCAACCCTAGTCAGACAGGTCAAAGCTAATCATCGCTCCGACTTACATGATAACAACGCTCGCTGCAGTCAGATTGATTCCCATACCACCTGCTTTAGTAGACAGCAGAAAGATTGGTATAGATTCGTCCTCCGTGAACTCGTCCACCAGCGATTGTCGGACATCTACAGCAGTCGATCCGGTCAGCAGTAAATATTTGACATTCTTCTGCTTGAGGACGGCTTGCAGGATGTCGAGAATTTGGGTAAACTGTATCATACTTCGGTTCAGATGCATGCATTGCGAAACAGGTTCACCCACCTGCGAGAAAATCAAGACTTTGCGCTTCTGTTGGGCATAGTCATCAAGGAGTCGTAGCAGCACCGTGATTTTGCCAGCATCGAGGAAACACTTTTCATCTTGAAGGTACTTTCGTGTTGACTTGTCATCAGTCAGCAGGAAATCGAGGATCGATCACCACAAGGATCAGCATGCACACCTTGTAGCCCTGGCAGAAGAATTGCAGCTCCGCGTCCGTCATAACTTCCATGTCCTCTTTTACATACTGAAATACTGCCCCGCGCTTCTTGAAGTCGGGTTCTTTCAGTAATAGTTTGGTCATAGACGTTAGGATCTGGTCCGTGTACAGTTTTCTGAAAAGCATCGGATGCGAGGCTGCCTTTCGGAGCTCCATCAGCACGTTGGAACTGTTCTCAGCGTACTTGTCCTTGGGTCGCGACGTCTTAGCCGGTTTTTTCTTCTCAGATGGGGTCGAAGTGCCAGATGTGCTGGGCGTGTTGGTTTCTGCTTCTAGTATGGTCTTCCTAGATCGTTGCAGGGCGTTGTTGTAGATAGACCTTTGCAACTCGGTCATGTCACACCACTCAATTCGTTCGGTCTTCTGGGGAAGGTCCTTGAGCACCTGGCCTAGAGTGAACACCAACGGGGTATACTCAAACTCTTCAACACGTACCTGGTCCTTCCGTCGCCGAAGGACAAAGGGTGTCATCATCTTTTTCGCCCGCGAGATACGCTCCTGTGAGAGTAAAGCGACTTTGGCATCGCCCTTGGTCTTGAAAATCGCACGCAACGAATCCATGGTCTCCCCAAGAAGGTTTGGAAGGATAAAGTTGAGTAACGACTGTTGAGAAGTCAGACACAACGTTTTCGCACTGTATAGAAACAACATACTACAAGTTCCTGTAAATTGTTCTGCAAAGGCGTGCCAGTTAAAAGGAGACGCCACCTGGCGTCAAACTTCAAAAGAGCCTGATAGCGTTGAGATTGGAAATTCTTCAACACATGACCTTCGTCAAAGACAATGCACTATGATGCGTGTGAGCAAAATGGTATTTGTTTCAGTAGCATTGAGCATACTCACGTCCCACTCCATTCTTCGGAAAAACTTGCGATCCTTTTCATCACCCTGCGCCAGGTTGTAGGTCGTGATGAGAACCTCCCAACCATTCTCATTCTTGCCACGGCGACGTTGAGTGTCAAGGAGGGTCTGGCGCAGAGCTGGTCGTTCTTCTTTACCAGCATAGTACGTCTGAACCGATATTGAAGGGGCAAAGCGAGCAAATTCTCTACACCAATTTTCTAGCGTTGACGATCTGAAAGAGTGTTGGTCATCAGCACGTGGTGGTAGATCCATCGAGACATACGGCACTACGACAAGGTGTGGACCGACATTCCCTCGTTCCTTCAGGTGAGCAACGAAGCTGATGACCTGGATGGTTTTGCCAAGTCCTGGAGTACAAAGTTTGAATAAATACTCAGGAAGCAAACGCAAAACCCACTCACCCATCTCGTCAGCGAGTATACAACTGTACTCCTTTTTATAGAGCAGATATAACCAGTTGATGCCCAACAATTGATAATCCTTCAACATCACCCCCGGGGTTAACGTTGCAGGTTGTTTTGCAAAATACTCTTTCGTCGCCGACTTGACGGACCTCAGACTCAACGAACCTTCCTCGGCTTCGTCCATCACGGAGGTCATGTTTTTCGACGTATCATCTTTGGCCTTACCCTTGTTGTTGTTGACACCGTTTGCAGACCAAGACGCGATTGCCGCATGTAGGCTTGCACCGATGCGCTCGCATTTCTCCAAAACGTTGTCAACAGCACCATATCCACCAAGCACCCTTTGACAGTCCTCAAATAGCCGAGGACTTATGCCGGCGGGCCCGGCTTTCTTCCTACCCTGGCCCAACTTGACAGTGACATCGTCAACGGAAGTGAAAGGTCTGAGGGATACAATTTTGTCGGCTTGCTCTGAACTACAACCTAAATCGACAACTTAGCAAATGAAGGTTGGGACTGCATTCTGCTACTCCTACCGGTCAACTCTTGCAGCCCTTCGGGGTTTGCTGTATTGAGGAAGTCCAATGCCCCCTTTTCTGCGTCGTTCAGGGGCGAGCTTCTGGAGCGGCTGGCCTCATCATCACTGTCTGACTGATCAGAGTCGGAGAGGACGACCTTATTGAAGCGTCTCCGTTGTGGGACAACAAGAGGCGTGGAGGGGGAGGCAGGCGATGCAACCATGGGGATGGATGACGCCGATATCGGCGTGGATTGGTTGGTGTCTAGCACAGCCCTATTTGCATAGATGGAAGACTTCTTGGCCTTCTCTCTCAGTGCGGCACGGTTAGCCTTGCTAGCCTCGTCGACCTCGGCAACTCTGCCAGTTTCAGCAAGGGGATCTGGGGAGGTATTAAGCGCAGGTGATTTGAATTCAGGTTTCCACAAAGGATCGTCCAAAAGACTGGTTGCTTTCTTCTCGTCACCACCAGCCTGCGCCCATGCCGCCTGTACGAGGTTAATGTCACGCTCGATATTAGAGAGCCTGAACTTCGCAAAAGTATCTTTGTTGTGTACCGTGTCTCGTGGCTCTGTAGGATCCGACAAGCCAGGACGCTGTCCTCGAAGTATGCGAGACCGGCCGGGAACCGATGGTTCAAGGGTGTGTTGAATATCTGGCATGGAATCTTCGGAAGATGTAGACATCCCACCCAGACTCACGTTCGCTTTCCGCCGCTGCCCTAAGCGCTGGATCTCGGGAGATTCGGGCACCCGGGCACCCAGAACCGGAAGTGTGTCGGCGGGACCTCCACGATTAATGCGCTTTCTGGGAGGGCCATCTTCCGCGTGGCCGTCTACCTCGGATAACCTTCGTACGTCTCCACCATGGATACGCGTGAATGACGCGTAAACTGCTCTTCCACCATTCACAAACCCGCTGGAGGCCGAGAGGGGGTCTGGGGGGTGAGGTTGAGGCGGATGGCTCCATGGGATGCGACGACTTGGCCCCGCCATCGACAGCAGATCGTGTGGGCTCTGTTGCTGATAGGATTGGTGGTTGGCTTCCGGGGTGGGGGGACTGGAGTTGGGAACGAGAACAATGGCACGAGTACTTGGCGGGGTGGAGGGTGGGAAGTATTGCGTGGAAGCCGACGCATCTCTGGACTGTGGAGGCGGGGGTGCGGACAAGAGAGCTGGGTGGTTGGCGGTGACTGGTTGTGAGGAGTCGCAGTCAAGGGTATCCCGACGTGTTGTTTTGCGGAATCTTAGTCTATCAAGGGCAGCTTTCTGTGAAGACGACGGGCGCTTCGTAAGAAAACAAGCGAAAAGTCGATTCAAACACGACTAACTCTATTGGATTCGGTGTCGCCTTCCGTAGACATGAACACAGAAAAGAAATGTGCGAATGATATACGAGGCAGGGGGGAAGACCTCCACCTCCGCCAAAGTGTGGTGAGAGAGGGAGACAGAGCCAAGTTGCAACAAGTACTGTGGACGTCGGAGAGTCAAAGCATGTGGCAAAAGCAAACTGTATTTCTCTATATCTACTGTACACGAGGAATAAAAGTTGTACAAAAGGGATAGTGTCTTGAACGGGCGGGGTAGACGAGGGGTGACTTCGGCGTACGGGCATCCAGGAGAGTTCAGAGTGCGCAAAAACAAAGGTCGACGACCGCCCGGAGCACCAGTGGGAGAGTGCTGGCCCAAGTACGCGGAGGAGACGGGGAAACCAATGCCACGGTGCAAGGACTGACCACGTAAAACAAAGGCGACCAGAACGGGTGGTGGTGTACATAGGTTTGGTGACGAAGATGGGGTAGATAGTGGTCATCAAGATGGTCCAACCTCGGCCAAGTTTTGAGGCCAAAGTCGTCGCGAAGGCAGTGATAAGGATCAAACGATCTTTGGTTCGACCCGGAACAATGTAGGATGCACAATGGGCGTGAAGGACATAATGTCCTGCATCCATCCATCCATGCAGATGGAGTACGGATGCACCGATTGACTGATTGAATGACTTGCAATACGTCTATGCTTCGGGTGACGAGTTCTGCCGCGATGATTTCAACGGCAACGGGAGAAAAGTCAATCAGCAGTGGGAATTTCCCCGACGCTAGACTAGTAGACGCACCAGCATAAACAGTGTGGACAAAACACTGATTTATGTGTCGTCATGGCATAGAAGAGAAGTTGAAGAGGAGGAGGAACAGATTCAAGCGTACTTTTACACCATCACTATCTCCAGTGGCATAAGGATTCAGTGAGAAACGCCGTTGAAGATCAGAATTTCAAGCCCGCTTCATACCTGAATGAGAACCCTTGCATTTTATATATGGTGGGAAACTCCAATTTACGCCAGGACAATCTCCCAGCAAATCTCTTTGAGAGGGAAGAAAAATAAAACGGAGTTCGCCAACTTCGTGGGTGACGGAACCTCTCCCTGTAATCTGCCGTGTGATAAAAAGTGGCGATGCTGAGTGCGTTTTCAAAGCAAAAGAATGAAAATTTTAAACTGTAAGAGGGGTAACATTCGCAAAGCATTGAAATAATAACGATTGGTCGAAGCCAATGCTGAACGTCGCACAGCAATATCAACATAAGGAGCCAGCCTTGAGCTAGATATGCCGTGCGTACAGGAAACTGATATAGCACCCATGGCCTGCATGGATGGGCTGGCAGGGACCAATGTGAAGGAAAAGGGGATGGTGGTGGTTCGAGTTCAAGAGAGGTGTGACAATTTCGGCAGTTACCCAGTCCATGGCACTTGCCGTGGCAACCCTCGAAACGGCAGGCACTGCTGGTGGGCTGCGGCTGACGCGGCTGATTCCTCTTCTCTCCGCCTCAGACATGCTCAGTTTTACCGATACTTTATTGCTAGTGGGGTCGCTTGCAATTTCGCTAGCGATCCTGGTACCACTTACTGGCGCACTCGTTAGGTTCAGGGCCCACTATAACCCCAAGGGTCTACAACTCGACCCAGATGGTGGTGTACAACCACATACCGGCCCAGTTATCACATCCTTCTTTGCCATGTTGGTGAGGGTTCACAGAATTGAGGTACGCTGTGCTCTACTTTGATCTTCGTACACCGTTGAACTTGTCGCCTTCAAAACACCAAGGGATGGCCAGGATTGTACAAGGGGCTCAGTGTGTTTAATTATCCGTGAACTCACGAGCAACTACTGACAGTATACCAGTGCCCACGCTTTTGTCAACCGCTGTAATCACCCTATTTCTGTTGCTTTTCCTAAGTGACAGCAACCTTCGCCACGGAACCTATACCTCCCCATCCACTGGTGTCCTGGGAACGCTGGTATACAGCCTGTTCGCCATGTTGATTTCTTTGCCTCAAACAATCATAACCGACCGGTAAGTCATCGGCTTCAAACCATTCGACTGCAAAGGCTTATTGTACGGCAGAGCGATCACCACACCACATAAGCTACCTTACTTCAACGCTATTTATTCCCTGCGTATTTTGTTGACACCAACGGAACGTCGGCGTCCGTGGATCCTGTACCTCACACCTGGCCTCCTTGCAGCTCAGGTCTCGCATATTGCATACGTCGTTCTCGGACTGAGGACCGTCCGAATGTTGCTCCTCCCTGAACTTTCCCAGCCTGGCTTCCCTTCCAGGGAGGACGTCTCCATGGTCAAACTGATCATATTCTTCATCCTTGCGCTGGTCAGCACGGTGGTCCTTACACCTCTCGAAGTCATTGCCACCAGGCTCGCTATACAGCGGAATCATGCTGCACCTGAATTCAATTCAGTGTCCCAGGAGGAGGAAGGTGACGGAGAGGAAGCGATAGAATATGCCGGAATCGATGAGGACGTTATCGGGTACGCTCTCGTGGTTTGATGGAGAACCATTGGACGCTGAAAACAAATCTCACAGCTTGAGAAGTGAGCGAGAGCCTTATATTGGTCTGGCTGACTGCGCAAAAAGGATCATTGACGAGGAAGGCTGGGGTGCCTTGTATCGTGCTTGGTGGTTGACGATGTTGGGTTGCCTCACTGGTGCATTCTCTTGATAAGTATTGCCGCAATTTCGGCATAGTGTATCTTGCTCTAGGGCTGTCACGGAATGAGCTGCTTGTTGGCCTGGCTTGGTCGCAATAAGCGCGCATTGCTCAATGGTCGAGATGCTTGAGCATGTCGCGCTGATAGAGGCACCGTTCGTCAAGTCAGGCAGGTAGAAATATATGACTCCGTTGATCCGTCACACATCCTGAACTTCATACATCATTCGCGCCAGTCATCTCGGGTCTGCGTGCCAAGTCGCGCTCTCCGTCACTCGTTGCACCATCTACCCCACTCTCACCGTCCATATATGCTCATGGAGCCCTGGGTCACGAGTCTGAATTCGTCTTGATTACAGTTCCGTGAAAACACAGCGTTCATAATATCTATCACCCTGTCCCATCCCTGTCTTCCTGGGCGGTGATAGGCGCGCTCTGAGCAGCTCCCGGAGTAACGCCATTCTGAAGAGATTGCCCGGCTGCGGGTTCTGGACTCGTGGTGGCAGTTGTTGCGCTAGCTTGTCCCGTTCCTGTGCCCCGTGACATCAACGAGTTCAGCAGAATCGCCAGCCCGCTCATCTGCGTCGACTGAAGGAGCGAAACATTAATTTCCAAGCTCAACATCGTGCCATTCGATGTTGACCCCTTGAGAACTGCAGCTGGTTGGGGTTGGTCCGGGGGTGGTACAGATGCAGCGGGAACGGGCACTATTCCGAGTGCGTGCAAAGCAGAGAGGGAGGTGACAGGTAACTGAACAGGTATAGGGCCCGTCGACGGGGTGTAGTTAGTAGTACTAGAAGTCGTCTGGGGGATAGCCAAGGGGGTAGAGTAAAACGCAGAGGTGCCTTGCACGCCGGTACTGTACTGGTGTGTATAAGCATAGGAATACGTGCGATAGTACTGGGAAGGTGTTGCTTGAGTGTAATACGTCGGTCGGAACGTCGTCACAGTTGGATGTGCAGAAGTGGCAGTTGACGCAGCCCGTTTTTCACGCTGTATTGCGTCCAGTTCGTTCCTTGCACTCCTTAATTCGGAGCTAGCTGCCGCAGTCTCAGACCTCTCGACCTCCAGAATTGACTGCGCGAGGACATATGCTTGTCCATCAGGGGAGGGGCGCTGTAATTTCTGTAGAAGCATAAAGCAATATGTGAAAATAAAAGCCTGCTCACGGTTCCCGTTCGGATCTTTGCGCGGTAGAGTCGGTCTTCAAGCCTTTTTAGTCGTCTATGGCAGTTCAATGCAAATCGCGTCTCTGAAGATTGACGGATCAGGATTGAAAATCCGGGTCGGAAAACTGTCCCTCACCCTCTATTTCCTGTCGGATTTCGTGGTGTCTCGCCTTTTCTTTACCCTTTGACCGTTTACGGTGCAGGAGTGTATGCAAGTCCTCGTCTGGTTGCTGGAAAACATGATATGGTAAGAGCCGATTGACAACATCGGCTACGTCCGTAAAAGGCGTATCTGCATCTGGCTGTAGGACTGCAGCGTGGTCAGCTGCAAGACAGGCTGCAAAACTTGTGAGGCGTAGTAAAGCAGAGTTCAATGGTGCAGGTTCCCTACGCACCCTGCTGCAGTTTGCTGGATGATTTTGAGCTCATCCTCTGACCTCTGTTTCGAATACGTAGCTAGATTTGTGATCGGACCATTAGGAGGAGTAGGGGAGGGTATGGACTTTGTGGATGAGGGTCCTGCGAGGGTGGACTGATAGGAACTGATGGGGTTTTGTGAGTCATGAGCACCGGATGGCGAGGAAAGAGAGCTGGACGGGTGCTGGACGGGATTAAGAGGAAAGCTCTGAACAGAAAACGAGCCTTGCGGATTCGACATTTTCCTCGACTCCGTTGTGTTTGGTATGCTTTGCCTGGTGACAATCCCCGTGACCGCGTGAATAGCCGCCCATCTCGTCCCTTTAGGGCTGGCTTGCTGGCCAACTACCATTGTACTATTCCTATTACGCTGGAGGGGGTCGCAACAGTAATACAGACTTTAATTTCTTCAACCAATCTGCAGCTTGAGTAACCTCCTCAGCATTGCTGCTTGCAACCCGTTCCAGGTACTCCTTTGCCAGCGACAGATCACCACCAGCTGTCACCATTTGATGACGGGCAACGTAGATGCTCGACTTGGCATAGTCTTGCACCGGACGCTCTGCAAGGCATGAGCTCCTGCCAGATCATATAAACATAAGATCACCTTCGGCGCGACAAATCTCGACCACCCTCCGGTGATACGCGACGGCCTCAGTAGGCTCCTCCAACTCCTCGTACAGCTTGGCCAGTTTCAAGTTTATCGTGGTTTCTCGCGCATCAGCACCTAGCAGTGCGCGCTTGAGACATTCCACTGCATCTCTCGTCCTACAACGAAGAAAGATTACCATATGTAGCGCTCCACACAAACAGCGATTCCCTTACCGCCCAATTTCTTCGTAACACAATGCTTGAGCTTGCCATAGGCGTACGTCGTATGGGCTATGGCTGGTGAGATCAGAAAAAGTGCAATTGACAAGTACTCACCGAAGAGCCGTGGCTCGCTGATAATAGTGGAGGGCATATTGGTGCATGCTCAACAATTCGTAAGCCTGACCAAGACCATACCACGCTCTGTAATCCTTCCTGTTGACATCTACAAGCCATGGAGTGCGTGAGCGTTTTTCTGTGTCATCTTCAACCATGTCATCACTTACCGACTGCACGTCGATATGCCTCGATTGCCGCGTGCGAGTTCTTCATTTCAACGTATTCATGACCCATGAGTGTCCAGGCTGACAGATAAGTTCGATCTAGTTCAGTCGCACGTCTGAAATATTTTATTGCCTTCTCATGCTCGGCGCGAAGTGAATAATGGTTCCCTGGGACTGCTTCGTCAGCCTGTGGTCTCAGGTCCGTGGCAAGGAAAATATAGATATCTGTCACTCACCAACCAGACAACATACTTCAGGACGATCTTTGTCGAGTTCAAGGAATTCATGAGCAAGGCGAGAGAGCTTCAGACGATTTTCAGTCACGTAAAGAATGTTTGAATACACGTCGATATCATCGACTCGGTATGGCGCGACGGCAAGAATTCTCTCAAACTGCTTTTCCGCTTGTCCAAAGTCTTTCCGAAACTTCGCATGAGTTGACAATCAGATAAATAAGGAACGCAGTTTGCTGACCATGTAAGTGATATAGCACACAAGCACGTAGACTCATCACCCATGGGCTCCCTCGGAAGAAGTCTTCACCCAGAAGACGGTCACACATCACCAGTTCGTTTTCCGTTGGACTGTTTAGTTCGTTCATCGTTTTGATTTGGAAAAACTGTACGAGAGGGTGACTTGCGGCTAGAGGGAGCAGCGGTAGCAAAGATGACAACTGAAAGAATCAGTCGCGCCCATAGATAATGGTACAGATTGGCCAACCTCCTCTCCGTCTCCAATACACCGTCCTAGCAGAGTCCATGCAGACCAATTCCATGGGTACCCATCGATAGACAAGATGATACTTTCAATCGCTTCTTCTCTCCTATTAAGACGCGAAAGAAAAAGGCCCTTCCTGTTGATTTGCAGGAATGAAATCGGTCGCAAATTTATCATAGATAAAAAAAAAGTAGCCCATACAGGAAGAGCAACCAGGGGTCGGTGGCATTCTTAACGACTTCGAGATGATACAATAAAGATCGGTTGAAAGGTATGGGAGGATGCCCTCGGATATCTGAACGCGACGATGTTAGCAGGCAGCGTAACATTTTTGGGATTCGTGGACTTCAACTTACTATAGTGCTTATACCAATCTCTCTCTGTTTTCTTCTCGCTAACCTTTGTCCACGTCTCATCAGTCAGTCTCATGCAGACTCTCTTGAATGGACCTACCAAATATTGGCAGTATATAGATAAGAACTGCGCTTTCAGACTTCGACAGTTGCGTAGCACGTGTACCGCTCTGCTGTAGTCTTTGGATGTAACATACGACTGGGCTGCAAGAAGAGTAGCTTCCTCTTCCTGCTGAAGCTCAGCTTCGCGTTCTTGATTCGCGGATGGTTCGGAGGAGGTTTTGTGGCCGTCAGGTGCGATAGTCGATCCAACAGCTAGAGCTGGTGAGGCAGCAAATGCAAGCGAAGGGCGAGACGGGTATGCGCGTGCAGGTGTAGAGGTCGAGAATCCGGCGCTTGAATCAGCAACAAGCGCGTCCCGTTTGTGTTGTGGTATCGAGAGATAAAGCTCGGCAGACCTAGAGCACGATTTCGTTCAATGTTAGGTTCCTGTGATGGAGTGCAGCGATGTACCATTTACCAGCAACAACGAGACCTCTATCTGTGCAGTCTTTGATCGAGTTGCGTAATTCACGCACTAGCTGCAGATCCATGTCGGCGAGGAAGCGATGGGCGGTGGAACACGGTGACGACGCGTTGCCCTCTGGCGCGTCTGCGTCATGTTCCCACCCACGTTGCTCAGCTGGCACATCGGTCGTTCAGTCTTTGAACGTGCAGTTCACCCTCTCGAAGTATCTCGTATCTCGGGTCTTCGTGAGTACTCCGGTTCTTCATAGCACCGTTGGACACAGCGTCGTCTATCTAACTTTACCGAGCGTCCAGGGACCAGAATCATTAGCACATGCTCCTCCAAGCCGTCGCGGTCCTCGTTCTTCTGCTGACAACCAGAATATGTGTGGTGTTATCCAGCCCTTCACCAAAGCCACGAAGAAGACATGATGGCGAAACATGCGTCTTGGCTGTCTTCCTTGGCTCAGGTTTTTCTGACAACTCTCATGTCGGTCTCGCATTCTCCTGATCGGCTTATGTGAACTCTAGGCGGGCACACTAGCGAAGCGCTGACGCTGACATCGAGCTTGGACTTCTCGCGCTATTCGCCGCGGATCTACATCGTGAGCGAGGGCGACACGCTAAGCGCGAACAAGGCTGTCGCTTTGGAACGTTCCAAAGCATCTCGCAGCACTTCTATCCCCGTCCGTTCACGCCATCCTTTGCACCTCTGTCGGCATTCTAATGGTGTCTTTCAGGGACCTGATGGCCAGGACTACAAAATCGTGACAATTCCACGCGCTCGGCGCGTTCACCAGCCCCTGTGGGCTGTCTTCCCTACATTCATGCATTCCATCTTGGCTTGCATATATCTAGTAGCTGTAACGCCGTTGCTCGAGAAAGACTCATTTAGAACTCCCTTTGCGGACTTGTTGATCCTGAATGGTCCTGGTACTTGCGTAACCCTTTGTGCCGCCGTGATGCTGAATAAGGTGAGTTCCCGGTACACCAAGCGAGTACCCATTCGCGACCGTAACGCATTTGGACCAGCTACTCGGCTTGCCACATCCAAGAATCATATACGTAGAATCATATGCACGCGTACAGTCGCTATCTCTTTCTGGGAAAATTCTGCGCTCCTTTGTCGACCGGTAAGTGTGTCCAACATAATCCTCCATAATCTCGTTAACTTTTCAACAGTTTTCTTGTTCAATGGCCAACCCTGTTATCAGACAGTGGTTGTGAGGAGTGTTACGGATGCTTGGTTTGATGCAATTGGCATACCATACATGGCCTGCTGCGTCCTAGCAGTAGTTGCCCCCCCGGAGATGACCAGACAAGCTCACCAGATCAATCTTAGGATCGTCTTTGCGTCATGATAGAACTGCGGAACAATAGTATCACCACCGAGCTTTGCCAGCTGGCAAGGAAGGCGATGCAGTTGTATGTTGTCTATGTACATCAAAAGCGACCATGTGAAGGCGACTCGCCAAGCAATATGATGAGCTGCATACATGTCCGATACAGCCGGTCAACCGTTCTGTCCTCATTTTCGGGTCCAGCGATCTTCACCGTTGTTGCCCCTCCTCGGTGGGCTAGCACTCCGCCCTCTGGCACCTTCCCTCCTGCTGGGTTCCCATCCGCCACCACCGCCCTCGTTCTTCAAAGGGTTCAAACGCCTCTCCAGTCTTTGTCCCGCACGCAGCGACGATACAAGTTCCTTGGAAGCCAGCCGTAGGTGCATGAAATTGCAAAATCCTCCTCGGTTGCATTCTCCATTTTCGTTTTGTCGACAGCAGGCTTCCCTAAAGTCTGTGACAGGGGAAAGCTCCGCGTACAACGGACGGCCTTGTATAAGGTGTCAGGGTGACACCAGAGACGACACAAAGGCAGAGTACATACCTGCATACCAACGGTCATTCAAGTTATCGACGGCAGCTTGTGCCTCAGTTTCCCATTCATATCGCGCATATACGTTGCCAATTAGGTGGTCCCCAACGTTGTCGCACACCTGGGCAGGATCAGCCTCCGCTGACGGACAGCGCTGAAAGGAAGGCACTCACATGCAACTCGAGCAAGTGTCCAAACTTGGCCAACTCACAATACAGGTCCTCGTATACCGCGTCAAAGCCTTCTTGCAACTCTTGTTCTGATAATTTACAGATGGGATCGTGAGCGGGATTGTGGTAGACATTGGGCAGCAAGATTGTTTGGGAGAAAGGGGGTCTGATGTGTTTGCGCGAACACCTATCCCCATGTCTACAGGCACCAATCTAGACAGGGATAAGCACAGTACCAGGGAGAAAAGCTTGAACGAGACCAACCTTGTAGTAGAAAGAGCAATTGACACGATCTTGCTCTGTTCCAAAGATGTTTGCCTACACATGAATAAGACAGATGCATGAGATGAACGGGATGGAAGGAAACACACCAAATGCGAGGCCATCCTGAGCAATACCGAGTCTGTCCAACCGTCCTGGGGGCAGTCACCGTAAAGTTTCGTCTCGGTGGCTTTGTCAGCCTGAGTCAATTGCTAAGCCGCGGGATCGGAGTTTGAATATTCAGGTCCGACAAGGCCATGTAATTCAAGAATCATCAATTAGTTCCTCAATGATATTCATACGTTTCTCCTGATTCATGTTGGTAGGGCAGTCGTTCTTATCACGATTCATTAAACGCCGAGTCTTCTGTCGGAAACAATACGTAGGCCCATTTTTAGAGGGCTTAGAACCACGGTCGTTGCTTAGCGTCCAAGTTCGAAGCCAGGACGCTCGCGTCGTCAGCTGGCAGGATGTCTGGTTGGTCACGTCCGTTAGACGTGGTGTGACGATGCACAGGCGTCGATGACAATTACTGGCACAAAGTTGTAGGGTGAGCACGTCAACAACCGACGTGCTGAATTTCTGTGGGGAATCGGTTGTACAAGGTTGTATGTTCTGGCAATCTCACAAGCTTTGTGATAGTATGTCCACCGCTTCCGCAACATCGACGCAGCCCACCTGCCTATGTTGATATTAACCTTGTCCGATCTAGCTCGATTCATTCACCCTAGTACATCTTTTTGCTGGGTGGAATAGATTCTACCGTCCGTGAGGCAAGTACCCACCAACGCAGAAACCTTGTGGAACAGAAGTTTATCCAGGTCGCAGACAATGGCTAACTATCTTCAGGACAGTACATCCTAACAAATCAATGCAGGTCGAAAGTCTCTGCTTCGTGCTCTACATGAGCGTATGTGGTTTACAAAAAGTGGTTCTCCGTTATTCTCAACGGCAAGAGGGAAGAGAGAAAAAGAGTGCCGTGAAAGGCAAAAATACTGATATAGCTGTGATTTAAACTCGGTGTGATGGTTCCTGACAGGTCATGAAAGACTTGTCGCACGAAGCAGACGGATCCGCAGTACGTGGGACCTCACTCCATGATCGAAAGTCGCGAAGGGATGGCGCGGGAAAAGCGGGCGCCAACGTGAGTGGGATACCACTAGTACTGCTTGCAGAGAAACCCGGAGGAGGCGAACGAGAACGCAAATGCACTGCTTCAAAGTCATTGGGGAAAGTGGTTACATTTCCAAGAGCAGTCCTACCATATTGTTAGATGGACTGCGAAAGAAAAATGAGAGGAACCACTTACGTGGCAAAAAAATCCAGATCTACTACTCTCTGGTTGAGCGGACATCCGTTGTTGAAACGATGCTTTGCAGAGTGACTGAGAATATCTGCAGCCTTACGGAGACGAAGTGATAGTTCGAGTACGACGTTGTAGCTTGCGGCGTCGTTGAGGCAGCCGCAATGACCGTCAAAAAACTGTGGCTGATGATATTTCGACGAACATGGATCAACATGTTGGCCGTGAGTGTCAGCCCAGAACACACGGTCAGCGTGTCCCGGACCATCATCGTAGGCCAGTAATTCAGGGTACGACACAAAGAGGGACGACAGGTCAATGTCGTTCGTCAGATGTTGGTTGCTTGCGACCGTAACTTGCACTTGGGGATGCCCCTCGGTCGGAGTCACGATGCCGGTCGATGGGGCGCTCGGAGGAGAATGCATGTCGAAAGAAGGAGAACATGCCAAGCTGGAAAGGGATGCCGAACCCATGAAGGGGGACGAAAATGAAGATGGAAGATAGTCCGGCTGAAGGGTACCATTCACTAGACACGTCGTTTGCGTTTGCGCGGAATCTTCCTTCGAGTCTGCATTTGGATTCGTCTGAGGCTGGGATATATCAGACTGGTGTCGTGCCCCCACGACGGACTCTGTCGAAGCAGAGCGAGACCGAGTGCGCGCACGGAAATTCTCGAATCCTTTGCCTGGTCTGGATCCGGACTTTGCCCATCGAGGATGGGGTTTGTTTTTCAACTGCGATTTAATAAATAGGAAGTCCCTCAGAGTGAATATACAGTGCCAACCCACCTCACGAATGACACTTTCTAGCTCAGCCACTCTCTGACGGAGTCGCGAGCTCTCATCTTGGGAATTGCTTCGTTGACTGAGGTCGTCGACTTCATAGACACATAGTCCAGTCTGTGAGAGCGTGAGCCATAAAATCCAGCTGTGTGACGCAAGATGGCGTACCAGACCTAGCTGCGTACAGCGGCCACAGGGGCGCTTTCGATCGCACTAGAAAGAAACATTTACCACAGTAAACACTGTTCGTCATGGTGACATACCATTCTCTTGGAGGTATGGCAATTGAGGCATGATTGAGTAGTACGGTTACGTCGACGCTTGCGGTGATCTCCTTCAGGAGCGGGCGTAGCGTTAAGAGTTGTTCGCCATTTGCGAATAGCCCTGAATTCGGTAGACATAGGGGACGTGATCAAAGAGAAATGGGATGGACATGAGGATGCGAAGACGGATATATATTCGTGGGACCAGTCTCAGAAATTGTGTTGCATTCTGAGAGAAGAAAAACATCAAGAACCATCATAATCCCAGAAGGAAACGCGACCTGTTCAATTCAAGCTCGGTGAGTGAAGATAGACGAATGGAAAGACGGGGCAGCGGGATGATCTTCCCATCAAAAGAGAAATTAGAACACGAACCCATAAGGACGTGGGTGAGCTGATCCCCTCGGCTTTGCTGGGGCTCGTCCGTACTTTCCAGAGCGACACTCTGTATATGATGTAGTATCAGGGTGTCACATTGAACGTCTTTTGTGTCAGGCTTGGCGACCATGCGTGCAGTGGAGCGTACTTAAATGCCTCGGCGCCTTCTTCCTGATGGTAACGTGCCCGAAGAGCATGGTGCCATGGACCGGTCGGAGCAGACCACCCTGGTAAGATAACACCTCCGTCCCGAGTCAGCGGTCTTACTTAAATGGATGCTGTGCCAGGCGGAATATCATGATGCATGATTCGGTTAGCTGTTGAAGACTTACGCGCAGCAACATGATACTCACCAATTGCGGAGCGAGGAGGCACAGCACTTGACCCTTCTGCAAGTTGCTTCAGTCCAGCTCGATAATCCACCTGACGTGTAAACTTGAAAGCTTTGTCGCTGTCATACCTTTGTCGCTGTACATTTACGGTCTGCCTGGCTAAGAAACCCAACTTGAAGGGCTGCTGTTCTGAGGAAACCGGAGGACGTGACGGAACTTACAGGAACCATCAATTTCTCGGACCCTCTGCAACATTGTGTGCGTGTGCCAGCTTTCACTGACTCTAGTTTAGGCAAGTACTAGTTGTAAGTACCGAGTACTAGATAGCATGCCGTGACATGACGGACTTGGCTTTGCAGCGAGGCGATGAAAGAACCGGGCTCAAGCTGGCGCGCGAGGTATGCACATACTGTTTTCGTCCAGGCGGGGCCCACAATTTTGTGCACACTGCATATTGTCATCACGGCATGAGGTCTACTGGCGCCGAGGGGTATCTGGGATAGGTCTGCCGGTAGAGACCCATGAGCCTGACTCTGAGTAGGTGGCCAGAGCCAGATGGAGAATATGCTCTCAAACGCGTTTGAGAGCAATGATGACGATATATATAAAGGACTGTCCTTGGCGATGATCAAGATAACACGAGGATGAACTCCCACAGATATGATGATACCTGCAACGCACCACAAGGCTCGACTTGAACGGAACAATTTACGCATTGCGGATCAAGTTCACATGGTACGAATGTTAAATACCTCGGTGGTGACACTTGCGACCATATTTACCTTTTATGAGATCGGATCGCGCACATCACAACCCCAAGTCACAAATTCCATCCGTTGGCTTGTGGGTTCGGACTTCCCCACCCCTGCTGGGCACCCCAAGCGCCTGTTCCGCCAGAGCTCGGGCTGGTGCTTCCCCCCCAAGCGTTTTGAGCAGGGCTTGTACTCCAGCTTGAACCTCCTCCCGAATTCGCCGGAGTAGCGCCCCAACCACCAGCATTTCCGCTGCTATTCTGCGCCGGGCTTGTGGCACCGCCCCAAGTCGCGCCGCCACCCCATCCACCAGCGGCTGGGCTAGCATACCCCGCGGCGGAGGCAGCTGGATTTTCCCATCCCGCAGGTTGAGTCCACCCAGCGCCAGTCCCGTTCACTGCTGAATCCATCTCCCCTGACACGTCCATGTCCGAAGGAGCTTTAAGGCCGAGAATCAGGTTTGCAAGCTTTGTTTGGAGTTCTGCGAGGCCCTGCAAAGTTTCACGATAAGGGTTAATTAGCCTGGCCGCTACAGTTCACATGCCTTCATAATGACTTCCTGGGGACCCAAACTCCCGTCTGTTTCAACCTCAAAATAGAATTTACGCGGCTTCGCATTGAAGTCAAATAACTCATCATCCCTCGGTGGTTCTTCCTCCTTTGCATTTTCGCCCACGGGCCATTCCGCACGCTGATCGGCTTCGTACCAGTATGACGTATGTCTCAACTTGTTGTAAGGATCATATTCGAAAGCAACAGCAGAACATGGTGACCACTTCGCATGCTCTTTCGCTATGCCCTGCCAACACGCTATGTGAGATGTTCATGCAACGTTCAGCGGACACACCTTCTTTGCCACGCAACGCAAGTGCAATTCTTGCCCTTTGCGCATTTTACAAATCAAAACCGGGGGTGCTGATGGATCATCTGGCAGGAAGGGATAATGAAAAGGTAACACTGAAAAAGATTGAGCGACGGACTCTTCCCCACTGGATACCCAAAGGCCTCTCCTCGTTTCGTCAGTTCTTCACCGTCCGTTATTATGTCTTGCGGGCCAGCGTTTGATGCGAATTCGACTGCTTCGAGTTGATTACTCGTGACTTCCAAGGTCCGGTTGTCGGTGCACATAATATCTAGCCTCAGCTCGATTGCACAGTATCTGCATCCCTCCAAACAAGTACAGTCCTGAGCGTCGCCAAAATCCGTCACGACGAATGCTTCCCCAACTCATAGAATGCGAGACGTACTCTAGTGTAGCGCATGCCCTCGTCGCAGTTTGCACTGTTCAATGGGATCATGCCGAGCCGATGGGCAATGAACTCGTCTGGTAACACCGTGGTGTTGGAGTGGATTTCAACAATATCAATGGCTAGCTGGAGTCTCAGTGACGAACAGATATTCCCTGGTGCGCACGAACCGATTGTCGGTATGTCCGCCATGACCACTCTTCGGATTGAGTTTGCAAATCTAACATGCATACGCGAGGTGAATACGAACGGTCGAGATGATTTTACACCTACGCCAAATCGACATTCTCCAGCACAAAGTTCACTCGGTCCTTCTTCAACTCGCGTATGCGCACGACAGGTTCATCCTCGAAAGATTGCATGACGAGCAGTTCCAAACAGTGACTCCGCGATGGTACCGATTACTAGACTGGGTAGTACAGACTGGACCCCAATCACCGCCCAGGCAAGTCAGCATCACAACTTTGCCGCCATCGCCTCACCACTGTGCTCATCATCACGAACGCGTACGACTGCTTTACCCCACGTCTCTCTTCTTTCCAGCGCGCCCAAACCCTCCATTGCACGCGCTAACGGGTATACTGTCGAGTAGGTGATTGGCTTGATTTTTCCCGACGAAAGCAACCTGGAAATTGGCTGGTAGTCAACACGAATACATGACGGTAACTTAACGGACCTTAATAGTTCCTTCCACACAGCCGAAATTCGGGAGGGCTCTTTATCTGAAACAATAGTCAATCTAGCATTTACTTTCGTGGATCACAATTCAACCACACACGTGTATAGAGCCCCCAATGGAGTCCCAAAACGCTGATGTTTTTAAGCAGCACCAAATTCAAGGGCAACTATTGGTTGTGGTCAGCACCCAACAGACATCGAGATAAAAATAACGTTACGTTCTCTATTTGGCCCGCAGCAAAACCGATCACCAATGCTCTGCCCTTGAATGCTATACATTTCAACGAGTCTGGGAACACCCTCAATCTTCGACCACAGGAGACACTGCGGCTCTATTTACCTTTTATCCGGCCCACGGGATCATACACGACGTCGACGCCCCTGCCGCGAGTAATCTCCAGCACTTGACTTTGCCAGTCCGGGGTCGTGTAGTCAACAGCATAGTCCGCGCCTCCGTACCGCTTGCAGATGTCAAGTTTAGACTGCGAACCAGCTGCGGCAATAACCTTGGCTCCCAGAACTACATACGCTTGATGAGTGTCTTGACAGATCGTGAGATACGGGAAGCGCACCCTTAGCCAATTGCACGGCAGCAATTCCAACTCCTCCAGCTGCAGCATTTACGAGGATGGTCTCGCCTAGCATACCGTTCAATCAGCCATGGTTTACCCAGATACCTACGCTCTGCTTCACCTGGCCTTAGTTCCGCTCGACCCACGAGAGCCTCGTAGCTAGTTGGCCAAGTAATGAAAAGACCTATGATGTCGTCATGATTAACGTGAGCGCTTTGACTCGGAGGATAACGGGACATGCCTGCCCCCTGGTCGAAAGTGAGGTTGTCTGGGAGCGAAATGACTGCTTTCCACTTGACGGCTATGCGGTCAGCGAATGCGCCTTGTGCGCTGCCGAACACCCTATCTCCAGGTTTAAAGGGGCAACCGTTTGGGATTGGAGAGTTGCTCGCAATCTTGCCAGCGAATTCTGCACCGAGCGTAAACGGAAAGGGCGGCTTCACCTGATATTTACCCTGGGCTTGTAGTATCTGTGGAAGGCCGCGATAAGTATAATCTCAGATATATGTGCGAGATACACACATCGAAAAAGTTGAGGCCTGCGGAATACACATCCACGAGAACGTCCCCTGGTCCCGTCACTGGCTCTGGTGCATTATGCACGAGGGCAAGTTCAGAAGGATGCTTCCATTCCTTGACTATATAAGCTCTCATAGTAGTGTTCAGTTCACTGACTCGGAGGGGGGATGAACAATATCACGATCCTGTGGCCAGCTGGCATCGTACCTTTCGACACTGGCCTCCGGGTATAACTAATAGCCGGTTGGATTCAGATAAATTGCCTCCATGGTTATTCGCTTATTCGCACACAGTCAGAATGCTTAGTTGCGATGTCGATAAAGCTATGCGTAATGTAAATACAGATATGATGCTTCTACATGACCAGGGGATCGTCTAATCGTGATGGGGGACGAGTGTACATGCTTATGCGAATCCGAAACCTTCTCCACCCTCGTTGATCGCTAGTAACAACTGCTGTCGGAGCATCTCATACGAAGAATATTGCGGCAAATCAATCTGATTGAAACCTAGCATCATGATCATCAACAGACGATCCGAATCGTCAGCGAAAGCGCTCACAAGTGTGGGCTTGAGGAAGGCGGTCCGGATCACCGTAGGCACGATGAATCGAGAATCTCTGGACTCCTTGTACCCCTTGGAGATCGACGAAGCCATTGAGAGGTACACGCGACGTGCCGGTCGCAAAGCTCAGCACCTTGGCCCTCTCTTCACGATTGAACGACTTGAGGGCTCTCCACCACCAAACAATAACAGGATCCGAGCTTGTGTACCCGTTGTATTCCGTTGCAGCTCTCCACTCGTCAACGTCAATGTCAGGCGTCCCAGAAATTAGTAACTCAAGTTCTTGTTCGTTGAACTAAAATTGGAATTAATACTCTCCAATGCTCAGGAAGCAGGATGACTTACAATAGTAATGAGTTCCTTTGGAATAATCTCGTGGAATCCAGCGACAAGATTCTCAATTTGCTCGCTAATGGAGGAATACAGGCGGAAATTGGCCGAGAGCTGTACAAATTCCCGCTTGTTTTCCTGCGTGACAGGAATAGTTTCACCTTCTGGCTTCAGCGGGAAAATGCGGTTCCTTCCAAACTGTGGTTTAGAGAAATTGAGTAACACATGTGCTCGTCAAAGGTAGCAACAAACCTCATCCGCTTCAACACTGAACGTCAATTCCAACGGCGTGGGATCGTTTTCCAGAATCCAGCAAAGCGAGTTGTAGTACTCTGGGTCAACCCACTCGACGTCTCGATAATCGACTGGTTTGCCAAGGAGCTGTCGATACAAACTCTTTGCAAAGTATGCGTCTAACAGCCGTCCATCGTAAATGGCTTTTCCGATGACCCGACCCACAAACTTGAAGAATGATAGATGCTCCGGATTGACCCAAGAGTTCTTGTTTGGTTGATACGTCAGTCTGTCTGCTGCACATGGCTGGAAGAGTGCGTTGTTGGGGTCAAACATCTGGCGTGCAAGGATTTGGAACCATTCTCTTGTGACACCGCCAGCGTCCACGCCTTCCTCGTCATAGAATCGGACGCTAAGTTTTCCGAATTTGATTTGATCGCCAGTCTTCCGTTGGAGGTACTGAAAACTGTCCTCGAATACACGTGCACGGCGAACATTAAGTTGTAACGGGCCGTAGTGTTCGCGGGATGTGGGGCGACGGTGAAGCTGCTGTGTGAAGTAGTTCCGTTTGTTGTCGAAGTCCAGAACACGCGGATTGTGGACCAAAAGAGAAAACGATCCACTCATTAGCGAGGGGTTGTTGCGTACCATCACATTGAGGATCTTTCTGTGGGCGTCGGTGAACGTGACGAAGAGATCTTCCATCGACTCTCTGGCGGTCGTTGGTGACCTTGGGGATGTGGACGCCCTGATCGTCCGAGCCAGACTTCCAGCAGTCGACTTTGGGCCGACGTACTTGCACACTACCATCAGCGCTTCGATTAAAGGTAGCAAGACAGTGGCGACATGTTCCATGTCGGGTTGAGCCTCGATGGTAGCGAGACAGTCCCCGAGTCGCCGCCAGAGTGGTGTGAAACGGAATGATTCGTAGATATTCTGTACTTTCTCGGCATCCTGGCTCTTGCGGGTCTGGTCCGTCAGGGGCCCCACCGAACGAGGGGTGTACATATAGTCTAACGTCTTGAGGATGCGCAAAAGTTTCGTTTGATCAGACGAGGGTGAAGAGAACTTGGACGCTACAGAAGAAGCAAGAATGTCCTGAGTGGGATTTTGCAGGGATACCCAGAGGTGGTTGAGGTCGGCGAGAACATTTTGCCCACAGTCTTGTGCCTTGGCTTTCAATTCCTGTGCAATCACATCTCGAGCATCGGGAATGTGCGACAGGTTTTGAATAAGAGTCAATGATTGCTGGAATGTGCGCGCAGAGCACTCGCCAATTGTCAGGATGTTGACGATGAGGCGTAGCACTGAGTGCGGGATTTGAGGTGGACTTGCCAACAAAATCCGTTCGTCGGATTGTTCGCCGCTAGCGTTTTCGCTTTCGTTCTTGTTCTGATTCTGATCTCCTTCTGCACCCACAGTAGCGCTTGTTTCTTGATGTCGAGGTTCATCTGGGCCCGTAGGTTGCGACGGGGCAGACGATATGCTAGACGTTGGCTCATTCGAGCTTGCTGGCGCTGCAACCGAGACGGTTTCCTTTTCGGACTTTAGGCTGGCCAACGGTTTAGTCACCGTGGAGAGTAGTGAGACGACCGAATCCATGACAGATGGTGTTCTGAGTAATGACTGTCTGTCTAGGAGACCAAGGAGGAGGACGATGGGATAGTGGGTTTGGGGTGCTTGCTTCTCCTTTCCCTTTCCCTTCTTAGTGTTCACCTTTCTGAGTCCAGCGGGTAACTCGTGTTCGGTCAAGAAGAAGAGGGGGGAGAACTCGTTAGCACTAACGATGAATGCCAGTGCTTCAAGGCAACGTTGGGCGACCAGATCTGGGACAGATTCATTCTGAAGATTGGTGAGAGTCGCGGAATTGTTGGCGTCAGGTGCCCTCTGTTTACCGTGGGCCTTGGGAGTTTGATGACTAGATGTCTTGAAGGTACGGGTAGACATTTGAGCAAAGCTCTTGTCTACGGCTGTGAGGTCACCTGGTCCACTCTGCAGTATACTAAGAAGAAGATTGAAGAGCTCCGTCCTGGTTTTGCCATTCTCGCAGATGTTGACCAGCACTTTGAAAAGAAGATTTTTCTTCAGGACTTGAGGGAAGAAGAGGAGGCGAACGAGAGTGGCCACGCCAGTTTTATCAAGAAGCTGAATAGCGTCCCTTGGTGCAGGAGCTTTACGGGGAGGAACAGGCCGTGATGTTGCCCTGTGACCGCCACGCGTTGCGAAAGTAAATCTGCGCGGATGCTGAGCCTCTTCGCGGTAAACGCCTGCTTCCGCAATCATGTAAGATGGCAAGGTTTGCAGGAGACCTTCCTCCGAGTCCAAGAGAACGACTTGTCGGAGGTGTGGATCGAGACTGGCTATGAAGCTAGCCGGATCAATGTCTGCCGCAGCGCCGGGTGCGGGATTGTCGTTTGTTGATGCCGGCCGGGCTTGTCTTGCTTGTTCCAGCCTTTCTTGTTGGATGAGTTCCGCGCGGATCTCAGGGGGTAAAGCATCAAGAAATTCGGGACTGATCTGAGAGTCGGCAGGTCTCTCTATTCTTGCAGCGCGTTGGTCGCGGACATGTTGATTGATGACTTCTTCCCGGATATCGTCCGGCAGCGCCTCTAAGAACGTCGGATCTATGCCCATATCCGTGATATCGACCTCACTTCCGTGAATCATGACAGTTAATCTCTCTTGAGCCTGGGAAGGGCCGGCCGTCTCTGGCTGCAAAACAGCGGGGACTAGTTCAGGTAGGGGTATATCGTGCATCTCGACGTCACTGGTTACCGAGTCTGTGATAGGTGCTTGTTCTGCGGGCTCTTGAACTGGAGCTGTCAAAGGTTCCGGTGGGGGCGGGGATGCATCTTCATTTGATTGCGCGTCTGCCCCAGTTTCGGGAACCTCGGCTTCCTCGGCTGCTGATCGCTCGGCCTCACGCTCCTTGGCTTCCTCCTCCGCTTTCAGCTGTGCTTGTCGCCTTTGCTCTTCCTCCTTTGCCTTTGCTGCAACGGCAGCTGGCAACAGTGCAAGTATGATATGGTTTCCCAACCGGTTCGCTCGTTCAGACACATGTTTGCCATTAACGGTTTTGGCCTCCTCGGCCCACCTTTGTACCGTGAAGAGAGGATCAAGGCCACGAGTATCAGAATGGTTCTCGCTTTGTCGAGGGATGCGTTCTACTCTGGGACCAGAGGGTGCACCTGCAAGCCTCTGAAGGTGGATCATACCCTGCTCTATACCGGCAAGCGCGGCCGGAGCAACATCGACACGAATTGTCTCACGGCCACCACCAGCACGATTCACGATATGCTGGAAAACTTGAACAGCGTCCCCTCCTATAATATCTTCAATCGACTGGATGAGTTCAGTTTGAAGGTTAGTGCCGCCTCCTCGTTGCTGTCGTCGGGAACTGCGAGAGAGAGCTGTTGACGTGCGGTTGTTGCCAACCGATGCATCTAGGAGAAGAGGATGGACTGTTGCTTCGCTAGGGGCGGATGGTAGGTTTCGAGTTCGGCCAAAGACTTGAACATCATCAGATCCTGAACGAAACCGCATAAATCTTTCACCTGAGATTCACGCAATCGACGGTCACTTACCGCCTCGTCGGCGAGATATAAATGGGTTTACTTCTCGCCCTTGAACTTCAATTCCATCGGCGTCGAAAGGTTCCGAATAAGTGAAGACGTCGTCGGTAGCACCGCCAATGGGGGCAACATCCCGAACGTCAACGACGCCAACATCGCCTCGGAATCTGTCCTGAGTGTTAGTCCGCACATACAGTTCGTAAGTGATGGTCGTACTCTTCTTCGTCGGACATGTCTGGCTCGTCATCTTGCTCAGTGTGTATCACATTAATGTGTTCTGTATAGAGTATCAATATCAAGCAGAAGAAAGCAGCAGGCTGGGCTAACCTCCTCCTTCGTCCTCGTCGCCTTCGTCACCGTTTTCGTCTTCTACATCCCCTTCATCACCCGTGTCCTTATCCTCGAGTCAAATCGACGCCTAGCAAATAACATAGGATCAGACAAACCTGCCACATCATGTCCTCATCAAGAACTTGGTCGACACCGGGAACGGTCGTAACACCAGCTTCTCCATCTTCGTCATTCTCGATCAAATCCGCTTCTTCGTAGTCTTCATCTTCATCCCGCCACCCGTCATCATGGGATTCGTCTTCGTCCTCCCCCTCCTCTTCTTCCGCGTCAACGTCATCGGAGTTAGAAGTCGCGTCACTGTCGGTCTCGTCTCCATACTCCATGTCAACGTCTTCTTCTTCCTCCTCGTCTCCCTCATCCATCTCGTCGTCTTGCGCATAGTTGACATCTTCCATCTCCTTTTGAAAGCCATCAGTCATCATCATTTTCGATAGCTACCATACTTACACCTCCAAACCTACATCAAGATATATCGGGGTAAGACAATTCACAGACGGGAATTCAATGAGATACCCACATTCCAAGAGCTGAATGACGATACAGGTCAGGAGTCTCTTCGCGTGCAGCATCTTCAACGTCGATATCCTCCTCTTCTTCGTCCTCTGATATAGATCCGACACTCTGAGCTTTCCCCTCCGTCCCGTCCTTGGACTTCTCTGACGCTCGACTCATCTTAATTGCGATACGCGTTCTGGAGACATCGACATCTTCAATGTGATTGCTCTGACGGGAAAGCGTAGGGAACTTACAAATTCTCCAGTGGCCGAAGAACAGATGCGACCAAGCTGCGAATATTTGGGAAGTTCAGGTCGACTTCACCCAAAGCGTTAGTCAAAATTGCGACAAAATTCTTCTCCAGCATGATCTTCGCAATCTGTGTTGTGCTTTCTTCCGGTGGTTTTCTGGACCCGCTGTTGCTAAAACGCACAGTCAACAGACGATTGCACAAGTCTGTCAACGCGAGGAGGCGACCATATCTGACGTCCATGCTTTCGGAAGGTACGGTTTCCTTGATAGCCCTGCTGATGGCATCGAGGGTAAACTTGCGGATCGAAACCAGGTCTGCGGGAACCTCCTTTGCCTCTGCACCTGGCGAACAGTCGACGCAAAGAGCTACAAGGACCGACATAGCCCAAGTGCACAGGTGCAACCTGGTTTTGGTGTCCGGCTGGGCAGCGATCGTACCATACGTGACAAGCTCGGAGAGGAAAAATTGCAGAACTGCTGCCCTGTATTTCCCGTCTTTCGACGGTGTCTGTTGGCGCTGCTTCTTGGGGTTATATGACAAAAACGCAAGCTTGCATGCGTCGTAGGAGAATAAGAGCTCAGAAAGGCATTGCATAAGGAAGCAACAATGAGCGTATCGCTCTTGCTCGCTCGGGGTGTCGGGATGAACCATGGGCGTTTGCGCACTTGATTGCTCACCAGGCACTGATAGGACGGGCTGTTGTTTGTTTAACTGAGGCACTGTATCCGTGGTGCCATCGGGAGGTTTGTAGGTCCTTGTAAGCGAGCCTATGAGGAAGTGAACCACAGATTCCAATGCTTCGTTTGATGGCGCGCGAGGGACATCTGCTGGAGAATCAACTTGCATATCAGCTCGCTTTAGGCTTTCTTGAATGGATGGTGCGCTATCCTCTACGACGTCGGGCTTGAGACTGATGTGGTGGATCGCAGAGTAGGGTTGCTGCAGCTGACAGATCGACTGAATGACCTCGATAAATGATTCAGGGTTGCGCAACGCGACTGCACTACAGTTGCGAACGAAGCTGGAGACATCGACGATTCTCGTACGCGGT
The DNA here is from genome assembly GCA_038088755.1 of Boletus aff. separans. Taxonomy (NCBI): domain Eukaryota; kingdom Fungi; phylum Basidiomycota; class Agaricomycetes; order Boletales; family Boletaceae; genus Boletus; species Boletus aff. separans. The sequence continues at coordinate 27,582 of JBBPJN010000029.1, forward strand.
TGAGAGAGGAAGCGTTTGATTTCTTGGCGCATGGTACCCTGTAAAGTGTGCAGATCCTCCGCAACATGTCGTAGAATGATGGCGATATAGGAATAGCTGCCAGCTCCCCCATGAGCCTTCAGGTGTTTGAAGACGAAAGGGAATACGTCTCGTTTGACGAGCTTGGACGCAACGATGTGATCGCGCGAAAGGACAACTAGAAGGCGCAAAGCGGCCAAGAATTCGTCACGGGGTAAGCTAGGCAGTGCGAGTAAACGAATGCAGAAGTCAAAGACAATCGACCGCGCATCAGGGTACGGAGGGCCAAGCTTGAGGTCTTGAGGAACGATGGGATCACCCTCCCTTGGAAGAACAATAGGAATAGGCTGATCACCAATGTTCAACAAAGCCTCCGTGACAAGAAGATGGGAAGCGAGCCACTTTGGTGTGCTGTGATCTGGCTCCGTCGTAGATGAGTTCGAAAGGAGCAGTGCAAGAAGGCAATCCATGAGGTTGCGCCCAATGCTTGGGTCGAGCGTGGGACATTCCGATAACACGAGCGCGAGCAGTCTGCATCTCGTCGCTAGGGGTTCTTCTTGAACATCCAGTGCCCCAGGGGAGTATTCTTTGATGTCGTCGATCAAGGAGCGAATAGACAATTCTTGTAGATCTGGAGAGGGGCGCAGGAAAGCTTTATGAACTTCGAATATCAATGGCGGGTGCTCGTCAACAAGTAACAATGCCTGCCGAGTCAGGTTTGCCTTCAACGGCTCGCGGGTCACGTTCAGTTCTTGACGCAATTCGTCTAGACTCCTTCCCTGTGCTGAAGAAGCAGGAGCGACGGCAGCGTCAGGCGGTGTGGATGACGTGACTTCTTCCGATTCCATCTCTGTGTCATGAGTGGTAGGCTCGTCTGCATTTTCGCTATCGGGTTCAGCAGGTTGTTCGGAACCACCCCCGGTTTCGTTCTGTTGTGCATCGGACCCCGGTTCCGGTTCCGGGTCTGGGGGAAGGGGGAAAGGGTTTGAGAGGAGTAAATCCGTGGCTGCGGTGACATTGTTGTGAGTGCGTGTTAGAGCACGCTCGGCAGCAGAGCGAGGGAAACCCATGTCTGTTAACTGACGGATGCGGTTCTCGTCGGGCCCGGTGTTGCGCATATGCAAGCCAGCAGCGATCCCGATGGCGGAGCCAACACCAGGAATGCCTTCTGCTGGGGGTTCGCCCTTGAGCTCCTCGTTTTCGGCAGCGGTGAGTTCAAGAACAAGTTGGACAACGGATTTGACCAGCGTTAACGGCGCTAAGCGGAGCCACGACGACTCCCAGATTCTTTGAAGGACTGGGACACTCTCAAGACGAAGTCGAACAAGAAAGTGGTGGGGTTCGAAATAGTCAGCATCCGTGTCCTTTTTGTCGCGGGTCATAACCAGGATCGTCTGCCCAGACTCGAAGAGAGCCTTGGAGGAAATGAGGGGGTAAAGAAGGTGGAGAGCAACTTTTAATCCCCCCTGCGCATGCACTAATTCTTGCATCATCAGTTCGGATCGTTCCTCTAGTCTCGTGTTCGTAACGCTCTCGATAGAATCCAGGAATATAGAACATATGTCAAAAATCGTCTCCAGGCCACCAGCGCGCTGGAATGAAAGAAGCAGGACCGTGTGCAGTGTATTTTGCACGGTACGCTCTAACGAACATATCAGAGCCAGTCTCACAAATGATCCATTGAAATTGCCCACCATCCACCAATAAAACGGTCATCAAGCCGATCATGACGCTATAGTAATCAAGGCGGTGTAGTTTGTCACCTGCAATTACCAGTCAATGATCATGTTTGACGACCAACTGCGTAGGATTCTCACCGATAATCTCCACTCTAAGGTGGTTAATCATAATGCCTGCAATTACATCGGAGGCGCTTAGGATCTGCTTCTTTTGGACGGGATCAGGGTTCCTCCTGGCATAGAACAGCTTCACAATCGCTGTCCAACACAAGGTGAGAAAGTATCAAAGAGTCTCAGACGATGAGAACGAACATTGAAAGAATGGTGCGAGTGCACTTGGAAGGCCGTGAGTGAGGTGTTTGAGCGCCTTGGCATTCTTGTCTACGGGGGTTTCCTTCTTCAAGGGTAACACAGACGTTGGTGAGGACCTGGCACCCGAAGAATCCGCCGCAACACCATTGGCGACGACGCCAAAATTCGTTGGCTCAGGAAGGGAAACGGATATGTGACTGGGCGACCTTTCAAGGGGTGATCCATGTCCGCTGATCCCAAGCTCGATTCCCTTAGAAGCAATGTGGGCTTTAAAAAGGATGTTTTCCCAGATCGAAGCGCGATGCAGTGCACCCAAGTCCATCACCACCTTGGGTGGATCCGACATCAGAGTCTGCAAGAGACCCACCGCGGACCGCCCATGAGCGTAGCCAGTCGTGGAAAACACATCCGCCATCAAAGTGACGCGAATGTGCAACGCCACTAGGTGTCGGAAGTACTGATTGACTTTGGTCAATTGGTCGTCTGTCACCTCCAACAATGGGGCAAGCTTTGACTCCGATAGGAGCTCCTTCCAGAACTCTTCCGTCTCCGCAAGCGAGGTACCGACGAGCTTCGAAAGGTAGAAGAGCGCTTCATTCGGGCCAATCTCAGCCATGGTCCGAATGACTTGAACGATCGAATCGGACGACACGCTGTTAGCGTAGTCATACGGAAGACAAGGTAGACCAGTGAGCCTTCCAATTCGATCCAATCCATCCGCATTGCGAATGAAATCCTTGCAATGTTGAGGATGTTGGAAAAGCCCTTCGAGAAACTAATGACAAGCGATTAGCATTATACCCACGACGCGAAGTTAGTGCCTACCCTGCATATCACGTCAATGAACATGACTACGTTGTTGTCGTGGTCTCGTTGTGCAGCAGAATCTTCTCCAGATATCTCGCCGTGGCTGTCGGACGTCAACCCTTGGCCACTTTCTGATTCCTTCCCTTCTGACTCAATACCTTGCATACCACCCCCAGTTTCTTCGGAAGGTTGCACAGGCAAGAGTCCGTACCATTCTTTTTTATCCTCTGGGATTACAAAGGTGTTTCCCATATCCTCAATTTTGCTGAAAACAGATTTTACGGAATCAAAAACAGGTGTCTTGAGAGAGGGGTGGTGTCGAATGAGCTCGTCGATCGATGTTCCTATGAGAACTGCGTTCTCTTTGTCGCGGAGGACCTTGAGGTGTCGTTCAGATGTGAATATGGAAAATATGCCTGGAATGATGCTCGGTCGGGCTGAGAGCTGATCTTGGCCGGCTTGGTTGAGACACAGCGCTCCGATAGCATTCGGAATGGCTTGAATGACCTGAATGTAAATGGGTAAACACGCAACGAAGAACCACGTGGAGAAGAACCTACTTCAATCACTGGCTCTACTCCAGTTTCGATGGCTTTGTAGAAAACTTCAGGGAGCCCCGCCTCCTGAATGGTGGGAAGAGAGGTTGGCTCGTTGTGCACAAAAGTTGCCATGATATTCATCGCTTATGACGCTGTTACTTCCGGCTCTCAATCACAAGTAAATCATACGTACCAAGTGGAAGGACACTTGGTCCAAATAGGCCTCTATATTCGATAATCTTCTTGATGGACTGCAGCAACGTCGAATCAATCAACCCCCGGAGGCCTTCAGAAGTTCCAGTTGACTGCATCATGCGGTGTACCGATCTCAGCGTATGCTTGAGAATAGCAGCGCGAGCAACGGGCAGTTCACCCCACGATCCAAAGATGTCACGAGAGCGAGTTTCGTTGCCATACATCGTGACGTCAAAATCAATCTCATGCTAGAAAGTTGAAACATGAGGTCTGCGAGACTCGAATATAGGAATTGCGTTCATACATGAATCCTTTCGACAAGGACGTCAACACCCCTGGCATTGGAAAATAGCTGGAAGGCATTCGCGTATCCGTAAAGGACATTGTCCACCAGTTGCATTGCCTTGGACACCATTTGAAGCCTCTGCGCAAGCTTGTTCTCGATTATTTGCACCAGTAATGGGACCAGACCAGCGCCAACAATCATGTTGCCTCCACCTGCATGCTGCGCGAGGTACGTAACGAACGCCAATAGCGCGTCAATAAAGGAATTTGGAAGTTTGGATTCGGGATTGCTGACATCCAGGATGGTCTTGCGAAGAAGGGACATCAAGATGCCATGATTAACACCTGCGTTGATTGCCCCTAGGACCTCCTGAATGCGGCCCCGGTATCTCGCAATTGAATCGAGGGCAGCGATGGCAGCGGTTTGTACGGAAGTAGAAATACCGCGATCGAGTTGTAAAAGTTCAGCGATATGAGTTGTAAGATCAGGTTCATAGAGGAAGAGCGAGGATGCGGCTTGATTCTCGCTATGAGTATGGCCGTAAATGGCAATAGCCAAGAGTCGGACGACAAGAAGTTTCTCCCGGATGACTTCGTTCCCTGTGACCAGCGCCTTTGCAACGCGCATGCGACAGAGTAATTCATATTTATCGTCACAAGAAAGGGGGTGGGCCACAAGAATGTCGGCTAGAATTTCCATAACGTCCTTCTTCTTCAAGGTTTCTTCGTCAACGTGAATATTTGTAGACCCGGGCGGGAGGGGTGGCTTGCGAGGGGTTGATGGAGGCTCATCTTCAGATTTCTGTTCCTTCTCCTTGTGGTCAGTCTTGTAGTACACGAAACTTACGTCCCGAGCTTCACCGGGGAGGACGTCGACCTGTGGTACGCCACTTGGACTGGCGAGATCCAGAAGACTGATCCCATGCTCGCGCAAATTGGGCCAACGTTTTGATAGGGAGAGTAGGCGCGGTGTTGAGATATTAAGTGCTGTCGATACTGCTGGCTGGGCGGAGTATTGCTGGGCCGGGCGCAACAGGAGATTCAGCGCCAGGATCAAGACATCCAGATCGGATGTTGAAAGCAAGCTCATCAATCGCTGCCAGTGTAAGAAAAAATGTGAGGTACATGATGGTCGATGTGGAATGAAATGCATACGTCATAAGAATTGAAGGTTTTGCGGTTGGTCGAGTTCTCAAGCAGCAACCTCTCAAACTTGAGGATGGCGGAGATGGTCTGCTTGATTGCTGGGGTGAATACGTTAAGTTGGAGCTTGTCGATGTCATAGTCACGAATAGCGTCTTCGAGGATTGCGTCGAACTTGTCGAGAACTTTGATCCAACAATTGAGATCAGATCGAGGCCATTTCCAAGTTTCGATGCTAGCAAGAACATCGGCGACATTGTCATTCGAGGTGTTTATGAGCTTTGAGATGAGCTCTGCCACCTGAGGGTGCTGTGGGCAGGCATGCAATGCATGAATGGATGGAACGGATCTGGGGTGCGTCGTCACCTACGGGTTGCGCCGCCCTCTTGGATTTCTGAGAGATCTTCATCGTACCGCAGCGAATGCGGGTTGATAAAAGACGACAAGGGCTGAGACGATGGCCACTTGCGATCTGAGTGGACGTGAAAGGAAGAAGACAAGGAAGGGGAGCTGAGGGAACAGGCGATGGGGCGACGTAGGGCTAGGTATATCAGGAAATAAATTCACATCTCTGTTTCACAGTTTCCCGCGGTTGATCACCAGCAATTGACAGTCTCGCGCACGCGATGGTGAACAAGAGGCGAAAGCAAGATAGCGATGGCGAGGAGGACGTGGATCACAGCGCGTCCGGCTCTAACGCGCAGCACAAGAAATCCACAAAACCAAAGGTGCTGCCTCACTCATCATATCCGCCACCCAGCGCCGAGCTGATCATCCAACGACCCCTTCCTTGACCAGTCGGTCACTACCAGCAAAGGAAAAGCACTCTCGACACCGAAAACGGTGAAGAAACCCAAGTCTGACGACTCTGAAGACGAGGTTCGTCTTCCCATGATCTCCCTCTCTCTGCTGACCCCTATGTACCTGGTAGTTGTCGTCAGCCCACGAAGAGAGCAAACAACCAGCCGTCAAGGTGCTCATGACTGCCGAGGGTGAAAAGTACGTGGAACTGGGCAAGAAGAAGCGCGCAGCCGTGCGTTCATTCAAAGGTCGGTCTCTTCCTGTATACGCATCGCGCGCGCTTTGTTCATCCATCGTCAATAACAGGTCAAGTATTTGTCGACATACGCGAGTTCTACGGCGCAGACGGCGATGAGAAACCTGGGAAGAAAGGGATCTCACTTGCCACGGAGCAATGGGAGGCCCTCAAACAGAACATTAGCACCATTGACTCGTTCTTTGCAGAACAAGGCAAGAAGTAATCCATCCGTGCTAGATTATCGAAATCCGTGGTTTTCATCGTATTGTATTCGAGTCCGCTACTCAGCCAGTATATATCCACTATACTAATGCAACATCCAAATTTCGGTCTCCTTACCATGGTCGCCTGGAGGTTGCCATCGCTATATCGTTAGTCCAGCAGCAGCTCGATACGCCCCCACTAGACCTCGGCTTCGAAGACCTCGCAACCACGCAACAGTTTTCAGTGTGGATGCCTGCACATCCATTCCAATCTCGAGAAGACTCATACTTGTATAGCCTTTTGCATACCTCCTGCAATACCGTGAGAGAAGGGCTCAATAGGAAGTGTGATGGCTTACCACCAACAACTGATCATACGACGCAGGGATCCAAACCAACCGTACGTGCGAAGACCTTCCTCTTGTATTCGCCTACAGTCATCGCGCCACACTGCGGTCATGCAGTACTTGGCGGTGATCAAGAAAATTCGAACACTTGAGTGAGTAGTCGCAAGCGCGTGGTCCAAGCTCCTAAATGTACAGTCTATCCCAACCTAACGTGTGAGATTTAAGTCCAACTCACCTTGTCAAATCGTTCAACTTTAGTACCATCAACACCCTTCTAGGGACTCTACGGAGAACATCCAACACCGAGATGAGCAAACCTTCTCGGTTAACGACCGCATCTCTAATGGCTTCCATTTCTTCCACTGTTTGAGGAAGCATGTCGATCATACTGGATGCTCGCTTGAACCTAGTTTCAGAAGCGTCTTGATCATCCCACGTTCCTTCGAATGCTGCACGGCCAGTAATCGCAGCCTCAAACACAGGGTACTGGAGTTTCGTTAGCTTCGAGTTTACTACCAGATTTAACCTCACGCACGAGATCAGGGGTGATGTTGCCGACCAATTCTGCATATTCGCGGCGGGCAGCGCGCGTCTCTGGAGTTGCCCTTTCGATGAGAGACAACCATAATTTACTGTAATTGATGCGCAAATCCGGATCGAGGTCGAAATAAAGTCCGTGATCTAGGAGCACGATCTCGAAATTGTACGGCGAGCGTGAGTTGGGTGGGGCGCGCCTAATCAAAAGATTACCTGACAGTGAGAAAAGGTTTAATCACTGTCGATTCGCGGGAATTTTGCAAAGATGGATCACCTGGGTGTGGATCCTAAAACAACATGAACAACGTATCGTGCAATCATGACTTGGCTCTCACAGCATGAAAATAGCCATTCAAGAATACCATTTGGCTGAATACCCTCGTAAGCTCCAGTGCCACCTTGTTCCTGTCAATCCCGTGTTCTGCCAAGTAGCCCAAATCGTCGACCCGCGCACCCTGGATAAACTCCATGATCAACACTCGTTTCGTGGCTGAAATTACTTCGGGGATGTAAAGTGATGTGGAAACGTGTTCAAAGTCAGCCATGGCACGTCGAGCATTCGACGCTTCGTGGACAAAATCCATTTCCTTTGGAAGGTTTTGGCGCATTTCTTCACTGAGCCACGTGAATTCAAACTCGGGAAACCAGTATTTGATCCATCCTACAGACATACGTGTTGTTCAGATGTCATCGTGGAATTGCGAAGGACAGGGGTGGCGTACCAAGCGTGACCTCGACCATCTCCATATCAATGTCACAAAATTCTGCTAGGTGCGGGTGCTGCAACTGGTATACTTCCATCAATTCTGAACCTGACACCTATGCCAAACACCAACCCACCTTCACAGCAGCCTTCTTTCCCGACGCCTTGAGTGTGCCGACATGAACTTGGGCCAAACTTGCTACTCCAATTGGAACGGGGTCGAAGTCCTCAAAGAGTTCCTGGATGGGCTTTTCTATATCGGATAGGAAGAGTGCTTCGACATCTTGATATGGTGTCGGGTCACATTTGTCCTGCAAGGGCCGCATTGTGCTCGTCCATTCTTTCGGCAGGACTGCTCTATGAGCAAGTCCACGGGATAGTACTATACCCATGAAGACAACGGTTACGAACGTACAGCGAAGCCATGTGTTGTCCCAACTTTATAAAAACGCCTGGAAGATAATTCCATTTGGGCCACAGCTTTATGGTGATGGAAATCATTCGCACCTCCATTTGCAAGGAGTGCCTTTAGGACCCTCTTCGCACTTCGTGTATGACATTCCGAGTACGCGTGCCGCATTTCTTCCTCGGACATGTAACTGTAAGCGAACGTGTACTTGTAGTCGACCGCTCCTGCGATTGCGGCACCTGGATAAGTAAATGAACATTCAAGCAGATTGACGACACCATTGAATCGTCCGGTCAGTGGCGTCTGAATCGTAGGAATAATCTGTACACATACGAGCTATCCGGGAACACCGCACGACAGCCAACAGTGTGTGTCTGAATGGCTGGTAATTCTCATACGCGACGTACCCTGCACCTCCAAGTAACAACGCTGTGACTGGGTAGAGAAACCATGGATTTGCACCACGACGTTTAGTCGAGCTCGGGGCGCCAGTCTTGCTTCCAATTGACAAGGGACGATATCCTGGCTTTGTGCGCGGTAGCCGCGAGGTGTAGACTACATTTGCGCGAAGGAAAACCTGGACAGACTTGAAAACTGCGTGGTAACCACGGCGAGACATGGGTGGCATTCGCCGTGTAACACTAATACTACATAAGCCGTGTACAAAACTTCCGCCACCTTAGTGTGTTCAATCGGATCCACGGGAACGGACCCAAGTATGAAAACTACTTCGACGCAGAGCTACATACCAACAAGTAGAGGAAGTGAACAAGACGACCTGCCCAGCTTCTTCTCAATCTTCAAACAGCGGCTGGAATGCCTAAATATCCACCTTTAATACAGGCAAATGCAAAGGTACAACCAAAACCACTTTACCTTCCTGCCATCGTTATCTCCCTCTTGTGTAGGCCCAAATTCGTCCTCAAAAAGTTCCAGACTCTCTCCCCCGTCTCCCCCTGTATCCGAGACACCAGAACCTGATCCCATATCTTTCGCGATGTCAAATTCAACTTCTTCCCCGTCTCCCTCTAGCATGGCCTCTAGCTCCTCTCGATTCATATATTCTATACCCAGTCCCGACCCCCTGATTGCTTGCTCATCTTGTTGAGAGAGCTGTGACGATGGCAGGAACAGTGGAGTTTTGGAACGCTGCGACTGTGAGAGTTGCTCGCGTGTCAAAGGGACTGGAGGTGGAACGATTTGGGACGACTGTGGGTAGAAGAGGGGCTCGCGTGGGTGAGAAAGATTGAAACTGTCATCTCCGGGGTTTCCGTCGATGGTACCTGCTTCGTCGCTGACACCGCCTGGATCCTCATCCATGGCGCCAAAGTCTCCGTTCTGCGAAACATGAAAAACCAAGGGGTGACTTCCTTGCGACCGATTAGGATTAGGGATGAATGACGGCGGTGGCATCAACTGTTCGTCTTTTATCGCTGTCGAGTTTTCCCTGCCTGCACCTGTCGTCCCAACCTCCGTCCTTTGTACCGCCTTCATCGATTTCTTGACCTTCTCCATTCGCGAGGCGGGAGTCCCTCTTCTGTCCGATCCTGATGCATTCGACGATGTCTGTGCCTCATTGTCTGGATGCGGTCTTTTCTGACCACCCGGTTGTTGTGGTTTGGGTGTAGATGAACTCCGGGTATTCGCATTTGAATGGGATGACGATCCTTGGAATTGTGACGTGGATATCACAAAAAGGCTGTCACAATCATCGCCTTCGATATCGATGAATAATGGCGCAGCAGGGTCCGTAAAACGGAGCTCCAGTGCTGAAGCCATGGATTCAGCAAACGCTATTGTAGCCTAGTACAGACACCTGAGTTAGCTTCAATGCCACAACGCGGGGCAAGCAACGGGACAGACGTTGAACTCTCGCAAATGGAAAGCAATGGTAATAGGTGGCTCGGCTATTTCGTACACATCGAATTCGTCAGCACTGATGGTGAGCTCTGTAGCCAGCTGTGCTCTGCCTGGGAGCGGATTATGGACAATTGGGATACAGCTTACGAATAGTGCTGACCTTTGGTGTCGATAGACGACTCAAGACTTTTCACATCGACATCTGAATTTCCGAATGTCCACACAAGTTGGGGGTCGTTTTTCATGCCACCACGGCCACTAGGGAAGTGCTCGGTGATGTCCTTGATAGCTCTTGGTCCGATGGTGAGCCGTGATTCGTTTTCAGATTCTGGGACACCGGGCGAGAGGAGAGAAGTAGGTATGAGAAGTGGTAGACGGTGGGTTTTCACGATGCCTGGTAAAGTATAGGGCACGTTGCACATTACTGGTGATAGGAAATCTGGCTCACCGTGTTTGCAGTGTAAGCGTACAATGAGCCTACTTTCCAGCGTGTCTTCGTCTTCCTGTGATTGATCGCTGGATGGTCCCTCTATGATAACCAGCTCACATCGTTCAACCGTCTTTTCGATGGTCCTATGCTTGAGTATCGACAACAGTGTCTGCGAGCGCCGAATCGATGTATACACAGACCTGAGTACACATAAAACACACCTTTGCGAGTATCTGTCCTTTGACGTCGTGAGGTTCGCTCCTAGGGCTGCCAGGAGTCGACGGGTCTGCCCCATTCACGCCACCACCTACGCGATACCTCGAAAAGAACATTCTCTCATACCTGAAGCGACAGTATGCAGAGAGCGAGGAGTTTGTCGCGCTCATCGTGAAGTATTGAGTGTCTGCATATAGGACGAGATCATCGCCGTAACGCGAGAGACATGTCAAGGCCCTGATGAATGCTACGCACTGAATGAGCGTGTATGTGAGCAGGAAATGGGTCGAGGACGTACGTTTGAGTGCGGCGGCGCTGAGCGTCGCCTGCATTGGTGGACGTGAGGTGCAACGAGTCCTGTTGAGCATGCCACCACTGCCAGCCAAGCTCGCCATCGTCGGCGGTGGGCCATCTGCGTTCTATGTAGCCTCGCGGTTATTGTCGCTCGTGCCCCACGCTGACCCGTCCGCGCCGTCGCTGAGAGTGCACGTATTCGACCGCCTCTGGGCACCGCACGGCCTCGTCCGCTATGGTGTTGCCCCAGAC